>JAVYIG010012931.1:40000-50401 GCA_035222895.1 Strongylocentrotus droebachiensis | reverse complement strand
CTATTCTATTCAGCACGTATGCAAGAATTTACGTGTCTTGCATGCGTAATGAGCAGAACAGACAGTCTTTCCAATCGACAGTTTTTGCATTGTTCACTTATCATGAAATTGCTCTTATTTTAAATGTTATTACTTTGTTTCACATATTTAAATTGATTTTATATGTATATTGTAAATGTTTATTTTTTTTTTTACTGAATTTGAAATAAAATATATCATCAATCAATCAATATTATACGAATGACAACAATACTGTTTTCTCCCCGTTTTCTCCCCGTTTTCTCCATCAAAAATAAAGTTTTTCAGTCCGAATGCTCAAATAGGCAGAAGTTTCGAGGAAATACTATAACTGAGATAGCACCAGTGATACAGATTGATGTGAAATGTGAAAAATAGAGATACGGGGTGTTTCAAGCTTAGTTCGATGGCATTTAATGTCAGACGACAAAGGATAGTATAGTCAGATTGGTATAGTAACGAGAGAGTGTTTAATACTGATGGGGCCATCTGGCGCCCTCTTTTGATTGAAGCTTTACATGTGTTCTTCTAAAATCTCAGAAACAATATTGACACATCCTCCCCTCTTTGAGCTTTGTGCCGGAGAATGTCTCAATTTTGGAGGTCAATATCAACCTGGTACCAAAACAGATAAAAGATTAAAGAATATCAAAAGATTGGTTTATGAGATCTTTTACAATCATATAACTGCACAAAATAATATTTTAAAGCAAAAAATATCAGAGTCCTTTTGAGTTCTTGTGAGTCTTCATAGTGTCAGAAGATTTGGGATTGTGTTTAGAGTCCAGTTTCTTCAAATTTTTAAAAAAAAAAGTTCAAATGTCCAAACAGAGTTAGATGAAGTGATGTCATTCACGTATCTCGCGAATGTTCTCTTTTTAAGTGTTCAAAATGTTACGAAATCTTTCATCTTATGCGGTTCTCGACGTTGTCTGTTTGAACGTCTCAGCGAGCTTGTGTTGTTCTCGTCAAGCGTCTCAGATGTACCATCACCGCGAAACTTCACAGGACTTGTAGTGGTAGATTGACGCTGCTCTGTAGTCCTCACCTTGGGTTGGTTGTTGTCCTGGCATTCCCAGTTAAACATGTTGGGAATAGGATCAAGTGTATCTGACGTGGATGAGGTCGCTCTGAGATGTTCTCTGTTTCTACGAAGTGTTTGACCATCACAGCGAACTTCATATGAGCGATCGTCTAGTTTCTTCAGGATCACCGCTTTCTTCCATTTCTTTCCATGGTTGTATGGCTTCACACGTACAGTTGCTCCAAGTGGAAGATCCTTGAGCTTCCTTGTATTTCTGTTGAAGTACTTCTCCTGTCGTCTCTGGTTTGAATTGAGTTTCTCGACATCAGGTCCTGAGTCACGATCAGGCATCAACAACTGAGTTGTGGTGGGTAGGAGTGTACGTGTTCGTCTACCCATGAACCTTTGCGCAGGACTGGTCTGGGTACCTTGAGTTGGTGTATTACGAACGTTGAGTAAGGCTAGATCAACGTTATCTCCAGTGTCCTTGCATTTGGTAAGCAGTCTTTTGGCAGTCTTAACAGCAGACTCTGCCTTGCCATTTGCCTTGCTGTTGTGAGGTGAGATGGTGTTATGCTTGATTCCCATCTCTTTGGCAAACTCAGCAAAGTCCCTTGAAGAGAAAGGAGGTCCATTGTCTGAGACAATGATCTCTGGCACTCCATAGCGTCCGATGTGACGTTTCAGTCGCTTGATAACTGCGGGGGCAGTCGTCCTCTGTAGCTTTTCTATCTCAAAGAAATTGGAGTAGTAACAGACCATAATGAGATAGTTCTCGTTATCATGATGGAAGAGATCGATTCCAATTCTTGACCATGGCCTGTCAGAGATAGGATGAGACATCAAAGGTTGGGCAGGTTGAGAGACTGAGTTTTCTTGACAGGTCTCGCATGTCTGGATCCACTCCTTTATCTCCTTGTTCATACCTGGCCAATAGACATATTCACGGGCTCTTCTCAAAGTTCCTTCGACTCCATTGTGGCCAATGTGTAACTCCTCCTTGATCTGTCGCCTCATCTGCTTAGGGATTACCAGCCGTTCTCCCTTGAAAATCAGATCATCAGTCACCGAAAGTTCATCTCTGAAACTGAAGTATGGAGTCAGTGACAAAGGAAGCTTTGTCTTGTTGTCTGGCCACCCATCAAGTATGGTGTCTTTGAGCTGGGAGAGAGTTGGATCTTGGGTAGTCTGTCTCTTTATCTCAGCTATCTTGTCATCAGGGAGAGACAAGAGTTTGACAGCATTCACCACCTCTAGATCATGCTGTCCGCTCTCATACGGAAGAGAAGCACGGCTTAGTGCATCAGCCAAGATGTTGTCCTTCCCTTTAAGGTATTTCACTTCAACATCATACGCCATGGCGCGTAGTAACATTCCTTGTAGGCGTTTGGGAGCTTTGTCCAGGGCCTTCTTCACAATGCACTCCAGTGGTTTGTGGTCACTATATACTGTTGTCTTACGACCAAAAGTGAACTGATTCCACTTTTCCAGTGCAAAGACTATTGCTAGCATCTCCTTCTCAATGACAGAGTATCTGGTCTCAGGATCACTCAGCATCCTACTGGCATATGCTATTGGTTGACCATCCTGTAGCATCACAGCACCTAACCCTGTAGCACTGGCATCAGTTTGGATTTGAAGTGGCTTGCTTTGGTTGTAGAACGCCAACACAGGAGCTTGTATCAGCATCTCTTTCAGCAACCTAAAGGCTTTGTCATGGTTGGAGTCCCAAGTCCACGCTGAGTTGTTGTGGGTTAAGTCATTGAGAGGCTTCATGACATCAGATAGTTTGGGCAGATACCTGGCCAAATAATTGACCATGCCACGTAAGCGATGGATGTCATCCTTGCAGGTTGGAGAACTCATGTTCAGGATTGCATCGATCTTGGATGGATCAGCTTTCAGTCCAGAGTTGGATACTATGTGGCCTAGGAACGAGATTTCCTTCAGTCGAAATTGGCATTTCTCCTTGTTCAACACTATGCCAACAGTTTGACATCTCTGTAGAAGACTCTGTAGTCCGGTATCATGCTCAGCATCACTGTTACCCCAGATTATGATGTCATCTGCCACACATCGTACCCCTTGAAGACCATCCAGTGCTAGATGAAGTCTCTTTTGGAAGATTTCGCTGCTAACCTTCAAGCCAAATGGTAGACGTTTCCATTTATACCTTCCCCATGGTGTTGCAAAGGTAGTTAGCAGACTTGAGTCGTCGTCAAGAACACAGTGCAAATATCCATCTTTGAGATCACAGATGGAGAAGACCGTTGCATTGGACAGTTGAGGCAGGATATCATCGAGAACAGGCAGAGGATAATGTTCTCTTTTCAGCACGAGATTGAGTGGTCTAGGGTCTAAGCACACACGCACTTTACCAGATTTCTTCTGTACAACAGCCATCTGGCTTACCCAGTCAGTTGGAGAACTTACTTCCTCAATCAGGTCTCTTGTCTGCAGTGCATCAAGTTCATCCTTCACAATACTTCTCAAGGATTCTGGTATCACTCTAGCAGGACGAACACTAGGTGTAGCATCATCCATAACAGTCAGATGAACATCGTTCCCCGGCAGAGTACCAGTCACAGTGGATGAGAAGACCACAGGATACTCTTTGTGAAGATTCTCAGGAGCTAGGTTGCAGACATTCTCAGGAAATATGTTGTGGACTATTTCCATAGATTCGTAGTGAACAGTGATAAGCTGCATCTTCTCAGAAGCCGTTTTGCTTAGCAGTGGAGTCAGATCCTCCTTAACTATGACATAGTCAATCCTGTACTTTTTTCCAGTAGCTGGATTCCTTGTCACGACTTTGCACTTTCCCACAGCACGTAGTAGCGGAGAGTGGTTCCACATCCGGAGATGGATGCATTCATTTCTCACTACATCTTCTTCAGACAGAAACTTCTGTGGGAGAACACTCACTGTTGCTCCAGAGTCCAACTGGAACTGTACTCTTCGACCATTTAGTAGCATGTTGCAAAAAATTGGTCCATCTTCAGGACTTACTGTATTTATCTGTACAACACTGATACTTTCAGTGGAGGAGTACTCATCATCTTCGAGTTGGTGAACACTCTTGGAAGTACACACTGCAGATCCCTTGAAGTGATTGGGCTTATGGCACACATTGCACTTTTGACCCCATGCAGGGCAGCATTCCTTCTTCATTTCGTGTGATTTATTACAGAACTTGCACTTTTTGAGCTCTTTCGGCTTCTGCTTTACAAACTTCTGCTTTCCACTTCCAGTTTTAGCATGTTTAGGGAAAGGTTTTCGATTCACCCTGTTGATTTCCTCACATTTCAACGCCTTCATGTGAGTAGACGTCGCTTCAACTGCTTTACAAACATCAATGGCAGTAGAGAGGTCAAGATCAGATTTGGAGATGAGTAGTTCTCGCATACGATCATCACGTACTCCCAGTAGAACACGATCAACGAGCAATTTGTCATTCATGCAGTCACAGAATCCACACGTCTTACTCATTGTACGCAGAGCTGTCACATACTGTTCAATAGATTCACCATCTTCCTGACTGCGTTGATTGAACTTGAATCTTTCAAAAAATTCTCTGCTCTCACCAAGGAAATGTTTATCAAACTTATCCAGTATCACAGAGCATTTCACACTTTCAGCGGCATTAGCAAACTTCATGCCGTTGTAGACACGCAGACAATCTTGTCCCACACTGTGCAGTAGTAGTGCAGTTTGGTACCGATCTGGTTGTTTGGAGAGGTTTGTGAGAATAGTGTAGTTGTCCCATTGCTGTCTCCAGATTTTCCACCCTTCAACTAGACCTACATTTCCCGCAGCCGCATGGAAATGACCAGGGGGTTGGACAGAAGGCTTTACGAAATGGGCCCCTTGCAAATCATCCTCAGTACCCTCAGGAGACACAGTGTCAGGCATGTTGTACACCACAGCAAACAATTCAGACAGAGATCTCGAATTTCAATGCTTTGCATGCAAGTAACACTACACAAACTTACATGAGTGGGGCTGACTATACGTTGAGTTGACTCTCAAAGTAAACAGGTGAATTCCAGTTCATAACACGGTATGCAGACGCATAATAGAGTTATAGGTGTATTACAAACACTTTCCTACATGGATTTACAAACTTTCACCGCTGTCATCATGTTTCAAGCTTAGTTCGATGGCATTTAATGTCAGACGACAAAGGATAGTATAGTCAGATTGGTATAGTAACGAGAGAGTGTTTAATACTGATGGGGCCATCTGGCGCCCTCTTTTGATTGAAGCTTTACATGTGTTCTTCTAAAATCTCAGAAACAATATTGACACACGGGGGTGGGGGTGGGGGGGGGGGGGAGTGACAGTCAGAGAGACTGAAAGAGACAAGCGAAGAGGTATAAAGTCAGGTTCCGCTGATTAATATTTAGCGGCCCGGCCCCGACAGTTGCCTTCGACAGCAATGGCACCCAATTTCGTTTGCGCCCAAATCCTTAATATTTTAACTTTATGCATCTCCGGTTCGTTTGAAAAGCGAATTAGGCGATATTATTCTAATTTCGATTTCTCCGCATGAGTTTGAAATGGCTTTAAGTTGTTTTCCACTCTTGAAATGTCACTACAGCAACTGCTGATTATTTAACTGTAGCATATTAAAAGTGTGTGTCCTCCCCAGGCGCGTACTCAATGGGGGGGGGGGGGGTAATTAAAACCCCTCAAGTTTTCTGTTAGTTTAAACAAAAACGTTTTAAAAAAATTGTGTGCAAAAGGGGGCAAAAAGAAAAGTATATGAAAGAAATGTAGGATATGTACTTCATAAAAGACATACGGTACTTCATACAAACACTATGTTAAAGAAAATGTTGTATGAAAGCGGAAATAAGAGATGCGTAGTAGAGTGAGTTCACCTATAGAGGGCGGGGGGGGGGCATACTGTGTATGATCGAATCTCTTTGCTGGTTTTACTCTGAAAATCATTTTGACTTTACCAGCAGGTGTCGCAAGCGTTCCGTGAGTTTATTTTCTAGTCATTTTTTCTTCTCCCTATCCATTTCTTCCTCTCTCGCTTTTCCTTTCTCTCCCTTTTTTCATTTTTGAAAATAACTTTTACTTCTCTATCTCTCAACATCCTCTCTCTCTCTCTCTCTCTCTCTCTCTTTCCCTCTCTCTCTCTCTCTCTCTCTCTCTCTCTTTTTCTCTTTGTGTATACATATATACACCCTTAAATAACCCTTACGTTCACCATTACATTCATACACTCATTCGTACAGGGGTGGATAAGTGTGTGTTTAGAAAAAAAAAGCCACTTGACTTTTATATTTTGCAAAGATTTTAATTTCATGACAATTTATATACTAATCACGTCTGCTAGTAATGGTATCCTTACTCCTTTTTAAAAGAGAAGATGATATCCTTCAAAGAAAATAATATTTCATGAATATGTAATGATGATTATCGAATCATCCAAGATGTCACCTGGTATAATGAATTCGGAAAGGAGTTTTCGTTGCAGTATGAAGCAAATAAACTAAATTACACAATTCAAAACGACTATCAAACCATTGGTGACCAGTGACAGTTAGTTCTTGAGGATCAAGAAAGTTCAGGAGTCAATGGATTAAATAAAATCCTGTAAGTAGGCTACACTTTTTTTTGCAGCAAAGTGAATGCGTGTAGCCGTTTACTTTATCACCCGATCAAAGAATTATGAAATAAGTGATGTAACTTTGCACTTGATTTTCATTCCATCCGTTTAGTTTTACCCAATCTTTCATCTCTTATCATTTCATGATCGTATAGAAGAAAAACAAAACTACATGAAAGGCCTAGATCATCATAAGAAAACTCATATTTAAGATTGGTTGCCATTCGTTGCCGTTAATGGCAAAATTCTAAATTCGTTGTCATTTGATAAACAGCAGTCTTCTAGTCCTGCGTGGAATCAGCTTTTCGTTCGTCTATACTTGGTTTGGGTTCGGAGGAGAAGGCCTCTCTAAAAGGACGAAATGAAGGATATGGTTAAATTATGGTTTCTGTTCTAGTGTCTGTGACATACTCATGAAATGATTTCTCATGCTGCTTATTCGCCTATCGTACTCTTAATATGATATCACATCTAAAAAATATCTTCATGCATTTGACATGAAAACAGGAACATTTTCCCCATTTTGATAAACTTTGGTTTTACGACTAGTTAAAACAACTTAAAACAGACGGCAATATTAGGGCAATCTGTATTGAACAGATTTTCATTTAACATTAAGGTTTTGCCAGCAAAGGATATGATTTGTCTTCAACAATCCTACATGAATGGGGGTAACCTTGCTGTATAACCAAATATATAAAGTAGATGAATACTCTACTTACATGCTGAAGGGGGTCCACTCGGAGGTGGTGGGGAAGAACCGTCACGTGGTGGAGGAGGACGAGGGGAAGAACCATCGCGTGGTGGAGGAGGTGGAGGGGAAGAACCGTCGCGTGGTGGAGGAGGAGGAGGAGGGGAAGAACCGTCACGTGGTGGAGGAGGAGAGGCAGAACGTTTGCTTGGTGGAGGAGGAGGTGGAGGAGGGGAAGAACCGTCACGTGGTGGAGGGGAAGAACCGTCGCGTGGTGGAGGAGGAGGAGGGGAAGAACCGTCCTGTGGTGGTGGAGGAGGAGGGGAAGAACCGTCCTGTGGTGGTGGAGGACGAGGGGAAGAACCGTCGCGTGGTGGAGGAGGAGAGGCAGAACGTTTGCTTGGAGGAGGAGGAGGTGGAGGAGGGGAAGAACCGTCCTGTGGTGGTGGAGGACGAGGGGAAGAACCGTCGCGTGGTGGAGGAGGAGAGGCAGAACGTTTGCTTGGTGGAGGAGGAGGTGGAGGAGGGGAAGAACCGTCACGTGGTGGTGGAGGACGAGGGGAAGAACCGTCCTGTGGTGGTGGAGGACGAGGGGAAGAACCGTCGCGTGGTAGAGGAGGAGAGGCAGAACGTTTGCTTGGTGGAGGAGGAGGTGGAGGAGGGGAAGAACCGTCCTGTGGTGGTGGAGGAGGAGGGGAAGAACCGTCCTGTGGTGGTGGAGGACGAGGGGAAGAACCGTCGCGTGGTGGAGGAGGAGAGGCAGAACGTTTGCTTGGTGGAGGAGGAGGTGGAGGAGGGGAAGAACCGTCCTGTGGTGGTGGAGGAGGAGGGGAAGAACCGTCCTGTGGTGGTGGAGGAGGAGGGGAAGCACCGTCCTGTGGTGGTGGAGGACGAGGGGAAGCACCGTCGCGTGGTGGAGGAGGAGAGGCAGAACGTTTGCTTGGTGGAGGAGGAGGGGCAGAACCGTTGCTTGGAGGTGGAGGAGGTGGGCCGGTTCCATTACGTGGTCTCGGCGGAGGTGGGCCAGTACTGTTGCCTGGTCTTGGTCTTGGGCTTGGTCTCTCTTGCCGATCGCCGTTTGCTTTACGATTTTAAGAGAAAAAATACGGACCAACTAAAAACATATATGAAATGTTGTTAACGAACATGCACTTTATTCGCCTCATATGACTGCTCAGAACCTAATGCCATTGATATCTTTAACAAATACCCTTTTAGATTTAGCACATGGAAAGCTTGAAAAGTTTCCCGTATCGATTATCCAAATATGTTTATACTTACGAGCCTGTGCGGCACAAACAGCAGCAAGGACCAGGATGACCAAGAGTCCGCTGAGGATTATTCGGCCTGCCATGATGATATTGATGATATCAGCTTGGAGTGGTCTTTGGTTGCTTGTGATTAGTATCTGGAAGGACACTGACTATGGCTTTCATGGTTCTACCAGCCCTCTTTTTATACATTTCCCACGTCTGAATTTGTTAAGGTAGATCCTAAAAGGTATATCATTCAGGGTGTACGAAGTGTTAGATTTCAAGGCGCAATGTTTACCAATCCTCACATGTTTTTGTCTACTTCTCTTAGATGGCGACACATGACCATCCCTTCTAACTGTTGCTGAGAAAACGGCGTCTCCGATCACTGTCCATCTGTTCGTGTTTAGTTTGTCTGTATTGTCTAATGGATTTTATTTCATTTATATTGGAGCGGTGTTCTTATGTATGAGCAAACGTCTGCATTTGTTTTATTCTTTGATCATGTAGTTCTACGCAAACTTTTTAGAGGACATGAGTTGCAATAGCGTAGTGTGGGCTAAGCAAGAGGGGGGGGGGGGGGGCGCTGGTATCAGAGTCGTGCACATCTTTTTGTTTTCGTGGGAGAATGGTGAATAAAAAGGCTTCCAATTAATTGGATGGAGGTGGAGGAATTTCTTTCACCTCTTTTCCGCGTTCCCCCTCTCTCTGTCTCTCTGCCTTCTCTCTTTCTCCACTCTCTGTCTCTATTTGTCTGTCTCTGTCTGTATGTGTATTTGCATTCGAAGGGGGAGGGTGGTGGTGTAGGTAGTGATGTGGATGGTGATGAAGAAAGATTTAACATCCTGTCTCTCTCTCTCTCTCTCTCTCTCAAACGAATACATACTTCCAATTCTTTCTGTATTCTTTCTTTATATCTTTATCTAGTCACGTAAGTTTATGGAATACAAAATCTAGGTATAAATTTGCACAAAACAAACGTCTTTAATGTAAATACCTATGGTAGGAGCATTCACCTTTTTTTCCTTTTCAGTGCTGTAACCAACACTAATAAATGCATCCTTACATCATTATGAATGTTGCATGTTTGATTTGTATTGCACAGGTCGTATCTATTTACAAGCATTTACTGGAATGCTTAATGTTAGGACAAAACTTAAAGTGGTTTCACATTTTATTATGATTTTGTAGAATGGAGATAAAGGGGAGTGGCAGGAGAAGTGCAACAGCACTTCAGTACTTGAGAAACTCTTTGAACCTGATCGAAACCTCATCACCTCAACACAATATGACCATGACAACTGAAGATGACTTTACTGATGTAGAGGAAAGCCTCCATGAAGATGCTATTGAATGCCGTTGGTAGTAGGGTAGGTAGCTCCTCTGGAAAGGAACCTTGGGTGACTGATGAAGATGGGATTATAAAGGATGAGGGCAGTGGTAGCGGGATAATGGAAGATGAGAACGAACCTTCCACGTTTAAATCAGTAACCTCTCACCCCCAGAACACGAAGATCAAGGAGCGGCTATGACGTACTAGGATGACAGCTTCAAGAGTGATAACGATGAGGATGATGTGGATGACTAGAGCGTGTTCATTACAGGGTTCTTGGACACCTACCCCCTGGACAACCATCCTCTGGGACAACTATCCTAGGGGGTAGCTATCTGGGGGTATTTGTCCAGGGGTATTTGTCCGGGGTTAGTTTTCCTAGGGGTTAGTTGCCTGGAGGTAGTTGTCTAGTGGTAGTTGTCCGGGGAGTAGTTGTCCTAGAAGTAGTCGTCCGAGAAGGTG
>JAVYIG010012931.1:32500-35000 GCA_035222895.1 Strongylocentrotus droebachiensis | reverse complement strand
TGGTGGAGGTGGAGGAGGAGGAGGGGAAGAACCGTCACGTGGTGGAGGAGGACGAGGGGAAGAACCATCGCGTGGTGGAGGAGGTGGAGGGGAAGAACCGTCGCGTGGTGGAGGAGGAGGAGGGGAAGAACCATCGCGTGGTGGAGGAGGTGGAGGGGAAGAACCGTCGCGTGGTGGAGGAGGAGGAGGGGAAGAACCGTCGCGTGGTGGAGGAGGAGGAGGGGAAGAACCGTCACGTGGTGGAGGAGGAGAGGCAGAACGTTTGCTTAGTGGAGGTGGAGGAGGAGGAGGGGAAGAACCGTCACGTGGTGGAGGGGAAGAACCGTCACGTGGTGGAGGGGAAGAACCGTCCCGTGGTGGTGGAGGAGGAGGGGAAGAACCGTCGCGTGGTGGAGGAGGAGAGGCAGAACGTTTGCTTGGTGGAGGTGGAGGAGGAGGAGGGGAAGAACCGTCACGTGGTGGAGGAGGAGGAGGGGAAGAACCGTCGCGTGGTGGAGGAGGAGGAGGGGAAGAACCGTCGCGTGGTGGAGGAGGAGAGGCAGAACGTTTGCTTGGTGGAGGAGGAGGAGGTGGAGGAGGGGAAGAACCGTCACGTGGTGGAGGGGAAGAACCGTCGCGTGGTGGAGGAGGAGGAGGGGAAGAACCGTCACGTGGTGGAGGAGGAGAGGCAGAACGTTTGCTTGGTGGAGGAGGAGGTGGAGGAGGGGAAGAACCTTCCTGTGGTGGTGGAGGAGGAGGGGAAGAACCGTCCTGTGGTGGCGGAGGAGGAGGGGAAGAACCGTCGCGTGGTGGAGGAGGAGAGGCAGAACGTTTGCTTGGTGGAGGAGGAGGTGGAGGAGGGGAAGAACCGTCCTGTGGTGGTGGAGGAGGAGGGGAAGAACCGTCCTGTGGTGGTGGAGGACGAGGGGAAGAACCGTCGCGTGGTGGAGGAGGAGAGGCAGAACGTTTCCTTGGTGGAGGAGGAGGGGCAGAACCGTTGCTTGGAGGTGGAGGAGGTGGGCCGGTGCCATTACCTGGTCTCGGGGGAGGTGGGCCAGTACTGTTGCCTGGTCTTGGTCTTGGGCTTAGTCTCTGTGGCCGATCGCCGTTTGCTTTACGAATTTAAGAGAAAAATACGGACCAACTAAAAATATATTTCTGCACAGTCTTATATGAAATGTTGTTAACGTACATGCACTTTATTCGCCTCATATGACTGCTCAGTATCTAATGCCATTGACATCTTTAACAAATACCCTTTAAGATTTAGCACATGAAAAGCTTGGAAAGTTCCCCGTATCGATGATCCTAATAATGTTTATACTTACGAGCCCGTGCGGCACAAACAGCAGCAAGGACCAGGATGACCAAGAGTCCGCTGAGAATGATTTGGCCTGCCATGATGATATTGATGATATCAGCTTGGAGTGGTCTTTGGTTGCTTGTGATCAGTATCTGGAAGGACACTGACTATGGCTTTCATGGTTCTACCAGCCCTCTTTTTATACATTTCCCACGTCTGAATTTTTTAAGGTAGATCCTAACAGGTATATCATTCAGAGTGTACGAAGTGTTAGATTTCAAGGCGCAATGTTTACCAATCCTCACATGTTTTTGTCTACTTTTCTTAGACGGCGACACATTACCGTCTCCGATCATTGTCCATCTGTTCGTGTTTAGTTTGTCTGTATTGTCTAATGGATTTTATTTTATTTATATTGGAGCGGTGTTCTTATTTATGAGCAAACGTCTGCATTTGTTTTATTCTTTGATTGTTTAGTCCAACGACAAACTTTTTAGAGGACATGAGTTGCAATAGCGTAGTGTGGGCTAAGCAACAGGGGGGGGGGGGGCGCTGGTATCAGAGTCGTGCACATCTGTTTGTTTTCGTGGGAGAATGGTGAATAAAAAGGCTTCCAATTAATTGGATGGAGGTGGAGGAATTTCTTCCACCTCTTTTCCGCGTTCCCCCTCTCTCTGTCTCTCTGCCTTCTCTCTTTCTCCCCTCTCTGTCTCTATTTGTCTGTCTCTGTCTGTATGTGTATTTGCATTCGAAGGGGGAGGGTGGTGGTGTAGGTAGTGATGTGGATGGTGATGAAGAAAGATTTAACATCCTCTCTCTCTCTCTCTCTCTCTCTCAAACGAATACATACTTCCAATTCTTTCTGTATTCTTTCTTTATATCTTCATCTAGTCACGTAAGTTTATGGAATACAAAATCTAGGTATAAATTGGCACAAAACAAACGTCTTTAATGTAAATACCTGTGGTAGGAGCATTCGCCTTTATTCCTTTTCAGTGCTGTAACCAGCACTAATAAATACATGTTTGATTTGTATTGCACAGGTCGTATCAATTTACAAGCATTTACTGGAATGCTCAATTTTAGGACAAAACTTAAAGTGGTTTCACATTTTATTATGATTTTGTAGAATAGAAATAAAGGGGAGGGGCAGAAGAAGTGCAACAGCGCGTTAGTACTTAAGAAACTCTTTGAACCTGATCGAAACCTCCTCACCTC
>JAVYIG010012931.1:25000-27500 GCA_035222895.1 Strongylocentrotus droebachiensis | reverse complement strand
CCCTTACATAACCCTTGCGTTCACCTTTACATACATACACTCATTCGTACAGGGGTGGATAAGTGTGTGTTTAGAAATAAAAAAAGCAACTTGACTTTTATATTTTGCAAAGATTTTAATTTTATGACAATTTATATACTAATCACGTCTGCTAGTAATGGTATCCTTACTCCTTTTTGAAAGAGAAAGGTGATATCCTTCAAAGAAAATAATATTTCATGAATATGTAATGACGATTATCGAATCATCCAAGATGTCGCCTGGTATAATGAATTCGCAAAGGAGTTTTCGTTGCTGTATGAAGCAAATAAACTAAATTACACCATTCAAAACGACTATCAAACCATTGGTGATCAGTGACAGTTAGTTCTTGAGGATCAGGAAAGTTCAGAAATCAATGGATTAAATAAAATCCTGTAAGTAGGCTACACTTTTTTTACATCAAAGTGAATGCGTGTAGCCGTTTACTCTATCACCCGATCAAAGAATTATGAAATAAGTGATGTAACTTTGCACTTGATTTTCATTACATCCATTTAGATTAACCCAATCTTTCATCTCTTATCATTTCATGATCGTATAGAAGAAAAACAAAACTACATGAAAGGCCTAGATCATCATAAGGAAACTAATATTTAAGATTGGTTGCCATTCGTTGCCGTTAATGGCAAAATTCTAAATTCGATGTCATTTGATAAACAGCAGTCTTCTAGTCCTGCGTGGAATCAGCTTTTCGTTCGTCTATACTTGGTTCGGGTTCGGAGGAGAAGGCCTCTCTAAAAGGACGAAATGAAGGATATGGTTAAATTATGGTTTCTTTTCTAGTGTCTGTGACGACTCGTCTAGCTTTAGACATACTCATGAAATGATTTCTCATGCTGCGTATTCGCCTATCGTACTCTTAATATGATATCACATCTACAAAATATCTTCATGCATTTGACATGAAAACAGGAACATTTTCCCCATTTTGATAAACTTTGGTTTTACGACTAGTTGAAACAACTTAAAATAGACGGCAATATTAGGGCAATCTGTATTGAACAGATTATCATTTAACATTAAGGTTTTGCCAGCAAAGGATATGATTTGTCTTCAACAATCCTACATGAATGGGGGTAACCTTGCTGTATAACCAAATATAATTATAAAGGAGATGAATACTCTACTTACATGCTGAAGGGGGTCCACTAGGAGGTGGTGGGGAAGAACCGTCACGTGGTGGAGGAGGACGAGGGGAAGAACCATCGCGTGGTGGAGGAGGACGAGGGGAAGAACCATCGCGTGGTGGAGGAGGTGGAGGGGAAGAACCGTCGCGTGGTGGAGGGGAAGAACCGTCCTGTGGTGGTGGAGGAGGAGGGGAAGAACCGTCGCGTGGTGGAGGAGGAGAGGCAGAACGTTTGCTTGGTGGAGGAGGAGGTGGAGGAGGGGAAGAACCGTCCTGTGGTGGTGGAGGAGGAGGGGAAGAACCGTCCTGTGGTGGTGGAGGACGAGGGGAAGAACCGTCGCGTGGTAGAGGAGGAGAGGCAGAACGTTTGCTTGGTGGAGGAGGAGGTGGAGGAGGGGAAGAACCGTCCTGTGGTGGTGGAGGAGGAGGGGAAGAACCGTCCTGTGGTGGTGGAGGACGAGGGGAAGAACCGTCGCGTGGTGGAGGAGGAGAGGCAGAACGTTTGCTTGGTGGAGGAGGAGGTGGAGGAGGGGAAGAACCGTCCTGTGGTGGTGGTGGAGGAGGGGAAGAACCGTCCTGTGGTGGTGGAGGACGAGGGGAAGAACCGTCGCGTGGTGGAGGAGGAGAGGCAGAACGTTTGCTTGGTGGAGGAGGAGGGGCAGAACCGTTGCTTGGAGGTGGAGGAGGTGGGCCGGTTCCATTACGTGGTCTCGGCGGAGGTGGGCCAGTACTGTTGCCTGGTCTTGGTCTTGGGCTTGGTCTATCTGGCCGATCGCCGTTTGCTTTACGATTTTAAGAGAAAAAATACGGACCAACTAAAAACATATATGAAATGTTGTTAACGAACATGCACTTTATTTGCCTCATATGACTGCTCAGAACCTAATGCCATTGATATCTTTAACAAATACCCTTTTAGATTTAGCACATGGAAAGCTTGAAAAGTTTCCCGTATCGATTATCCAAATATGTTTATACTTACGAGCCTGTGCGGCACAAACAGCAGCAAGGACCAGGATGACCAAGAGTCCGCTGAGAATTATTCGGCCTGCCATGATGATATTGATGATATCAGCTTGGAGTGGTCTTTGGTTGCTTGTGATCAGTATCTGGAAGGACACTGACTATGGCTTTCATGGTTTTACCAGCCCTCTTTTTATACATTTCCCACGTCTGAATTTGTTAAGGTTGATCCTAAAAGGTATATCATTCAGGGTGTACGAAGTGTTAGATTTCAAGGCGCAATGTTTACCAATCCTCACATGTTTTTGTCTACTTCTCTTAGATGGCGACACATGACCATCCCTTCTAACTGTTGCTGAGAAAACGGCG
>JAVYIG010012931.1:15000-20000 GCA_035222895.1 Strongylocentrotus droebachiensis | reverse complement strand
GTGTTTCTGTGTGTATAACACACCCTCAAGCACACACCACCCACCCTCATTTCTAGGCCTATACACACACGAACCAATTTCATATCCTCCCGAGAAGAGTATGAAGACTCTTAAACAAATAATAAAAATGACCTGTAAGAAAGAAATAAAAAAGCCACTTTTATATTTTGCAAAGATTTTAATTTCATGACAATTTATATACTAATCACGTCTGCTAGTAATGGTATCCTTACTCCTTTTAGAAAGAGAAAGATGATATCCTTCAAAGAAAATAATAATTTCATGAATATGTAATGATGATTATCGAATCATCCAAGATGTCGCCTGGTATAATGAATTCGCAAAGGAGTTTTCGTTGCAGTATGAAGCAAATAAACTAAATTACACAATTCAAAACGACTATCAAACCATTGGTGATCAGTGACAGTTAGTTCTTGAGGATCAAGAAAGTTCAGGAGTCAATGGATTAAATAAAATCTTGTAAGTAGGCTACACTTTTTTTGGCAGCAAAGTGAATGCGTGTAGCCGTTTACTCTATCACCCGATTAAAAATTATGAAATAAGTGATGTAACTTTGCACTTGATTTTCATTACATCCGTTTAGTTTTACCCCATTTTTCATCTCTTATCATTTCATGATCGTATAGAAGAAAAACAAAACTACATGAAAGGCCTAGATCCTCATAAGGAAACTAATATTTAAGATTGGTTGCCATTCGTTGCCGTTAATGGCAAAATTCTAAATTCGTTGTCATTTGATAAACAGCAGTCTTCTAGTCCTGCGTGGAATCAGCTTTTCGTTCGTCTACACTTGGTTTGGGTTCGGAGGAGAAGGCCTCTCTAAAAGGACGAAATGAAGGATATGGTTAAATTATGGTTTCTATTCTAGTGTCTGTGACGACTCGTCTAGCTTTAGACATACTCATGAAATGATTTCTCATGCTGCTTATTCGCCTATCTCACTCTTAATATGATATCACATCTAAAAAATATCTTCATGCATTTGACATGAAAACAGGAACATTTTCCCCATTTTTATAAACTTTGGTTTTACGACTAGTTAAAACAACTTAAAACAGACGGCAATATTAGGGCAATCTGTATTGAACAGATTTTCATTTAACATTAAGGTTTTGCCAACAAAGGATATGATTTGTCTTCAACAATCCTACATGAATGGGGGTAACCTTGCTGTATAACCAAATATATAAAGTAGATGAATACTCTACTTACATGCTGAAGGGGGTCCACTCGGAGGTGGTGGGGAAGAACCGTCACGTGGTGGAGGAGGACGAGGGGAAGAACCATCGCGTGGTGGAGGAGGTGGAGGGGAAGAACCATCACGTGGTGGAGGAGGAGAGGCAGAACGTTTGCTTGGTGGAGGAGGAGGTGGAGGAGGGGAAGAACCGTCACGTGGTGGAGGGGAAGAACCGTCGCGTGGTGGAGGGGAAGAACCGTCCTGTGGTGGTGGAGGAGGAGGGGAAGAACCGTCGCGTGGTGGAGGAGGAGAGGCAGAACGTTTGCTTGGTGGAGGAGGAGGTGGAGGAGGGGAAGAACCGTCCTGTGGTGGTGGAGGAGGAGGGGAAGAACCGTCGCGTGGTGGAGGAGGTGGAGGGGAAGAACCGTCACGTGGTGGAGGAGGAGAGGCAGAACGTTTGCTTGGTGGAGGAGGAGGTGGAGGAGGGGAAGAACCGTCACGTGGTGGAGGGGAAGAACCGTCGCGTGGTGGAGGGGAAGAACCGTCCTGTGGTGGTGGAGGAGGAGGGGAAGAACCGTCGCGTGGTGGAGGAGGAGAGGCAGAACGTTTGCTTGGTGGAGGAGGAGGTGGAGGAGGGGAAGAACCGTCCTGTGGTGGTGGAGGACGAGGGGAAGAACCGTCGCGTGGTGGAGGAGGTGGAGGGGAAGAACCGTCACGTGGTGGAGGAGGAGAGGCAGAACGTTTGCTTGGTGGAGGAGGAGGTGGAGGAGGGGAAGAACCGTCCTGTGGTGGTGGAGGAGGAGGGGAAGAACCGTCGCGTGGTGGAGGAGGAGAGGCAGAACGTTTGCTTGGTGGAGGAGGAGGTGGAGGAGGGGAAGAACCGTCACGTGGTGGAGGGGAAGAACCGTCGCGTGGTGGAGGGGAAGAACCGCCCTGTGGTGGTGGAGGAGGAGGGGAAGAACCGTCCTGTGGTGGTGGAGGAGGAGGGGAAGAACCGTCACGTGGTGGAGGAGGAGAGGCAGAACGTTTGCTTGGTGGAGGAGGAGGTGGAGGAGGGGAAGAACCGTCACGTGGTGGAGGGGAAGAACCGTCGCGTGGTGGAGGGGAAGAACCGCCCTGTGGTGGTGGAGGAGGAGGGGAAGAACCGTCCTGTGGTGGTGGAGGACGAGGGGAAGAACCGTCGCGTGGTGGAGGAGGAGAGGCAGAACGTTTGCTTGGTGGAGGAGGAGGTGGAGGAGGGGAAGAACCGTCCTGTGGTGGTGGAGGAGGAGGGGAAGAACCGTCCTGTGGTGGTGGAGGACGAGGGGAAGAACCGTCGCGTGGTGGAGGAGGAGAGGCAGAACGTTTGCTTGGTGGAGGAGGAGGGGCAGAACCGTTGCTTGGAGGTGGAGGAGGTGGGCCGGTTCCATTACGTGGTCTCGGCGGAGGTGGGCCAGTACTGTTGCCTGGTCTTGGTCTTGGGCTTGGTCTCTCTGGCCGATTGCCGTTTGCTTTACGATTTTAAGAGAAAAAATACGGACCAACTAAAAACATATATGAAATGTTGTTAACGAACATGCACTTTATTCGCCTCATATGACTGCTCAGAACCTAATGCCATTGATATCTTTAACAAATACCCTTTTAGATTTAGCACATGGAAAGCTTGAAAAGTTTCCCGTATCGATTATCCAAATATGTTTATACTTACGAGCCTGTGCGGCACAAACAGCAGCAAGGACCAGGATGACCAAGAGTCCGCTGAGAATTATTCGGCCTGCCATGATGATATTGATGATATCAGCTTGGAGTGGTCTTTGGTTGCTTGTGATCAGTATCTGGAAGGACACTGACTATGGCTTTCATGGTTCTACCAGCCCTCTTTTTATACATTTCCCACGTCTGAATTTGTTAAGGTAGATCCTAAAAGGTATATCATTCAGGGTGTACGAAGTGTTAGATTTCAAGGCGCAATGTTTACCAATCCTCACATGTTTTTGTCTACTTCTCTTAGATGGCGACACATGACCATCCCTTCTAACTGTTGCTGAGAAAACGGCGTCTCCGATCACTGTCCATCTGTTCGTGTTTAGTTTGTCTGTATTGTCTAATGGATTTTATTTCATTTATATTGGAGCGGTGTTCTTATGTATGAGCAAACGTCTGCATTTGTTATATTCTTTGATCATGTAGTTCTACGCAAACTTTTTAGAGGACATGAGTTGCAATAGCGTAGTGTGGGCTAAGCAAGAGGGGGGGGGGGGCGCTGGTATCAGAGTCGTGCACATCTTTTTGTTTTCGTGGGAGAATGGTGAATAAAAAGGCTTCCAATTAATTGGATGGAGGTGGAGGAATTTCTTTCACCTCTTTTCCGCGTCCCCCCTCTCTCTGTCTCTCTGCCTTCTCTCTTTCTCCACTCTCTGTCTATATTTGTCTGTCTCTCTCTGTATGTGTATTTGCATTCGAAGGGGGAGAGTGGTGGTGTAGGTAGTGATGTGGATGGTGATGAAGAAAGATTTAACATCCTGTCTCTCTCTCTCTCTCTCAAACGAATACATACTTCCAATTCTTTCTGTATTCTTTCTTTATATCTTTATCTAGTCACGTAAGTTTATGGAATACAAAATCTAGGTATAAATTTGCACAAAACAAACGTCTTTAATGTAAATACCTATGGTAGGAGCATTCACCTTTTTTTCCTTTTCAGTGCTGTAACCAACACTAATAAATGCATCCTTACATCATTATGAATGTTGCATGTTTGATTTGTATTGCACAGGTCGTATCTATTTACAAGCATTTACTGGAATGCTTAATGTTAGGACAAAACTTAAAGTGGTTTCACATTTTATTATGATTTTGTAGAATGGAGATAAAGGGGAGTGGCAGGAGAAGTGCAACAGCACTTCAGTACTTGAGAAACTCTTTGAACCTGATCGAAACCTCATCACCTCAACACAATATGACCATGACAACTGAAGATGACTTTACTGATGTAGAGGAAAGCCTCCATGAAGATGCTATTGAATGCCGTTGGTAGTAGGGTAGGTAGCTCCTCTGGAAAGGAACCTTGGGTGACTGATGAAGATGGGATTATAAAGGATGAGGGCAGTGGTAGCGGGATAATGGAAGATGAGAACGAACCTTCCACGTTTAAATCAGTAACCTCTCACCCCCAGAACTCGAAGATCAAGGAGCGGCTATGACGTACTAGGATGACAGCTTCAAGAGTGATAACAATGAGGATGATGTGGATGACTAGAGCGTGTTCATTACAGGGTTCTTGGACACCTACCCCCTGGACAACCATCCTCTGGGACAACTATCCTAGGGGGTAGCTATCTGGGGGTATTTGTCCAGGGGTATTTGTCCGGGGTTAGTTTTCCTAGGGGTTAGTTGCCTGGAGGTAGTTGTCTAGTGGTAGTTGTCCGGGGAGTAGTTGTCCTAGAAGTAGTCGTCCGAGAAGGTGGTTGCTCTAGGGGGTAGTTTTCCTAGAGGGTGGTTATCCTTGGGGTGGTTATCCGGGGGTGGTTGTCCGGGGGGTAGGTGTCCAGATACGCACGACAGATCGCCATGTGTGATCGCCAGACTGCAGACACACACTGCATACATTATTTTGATTCATGTTTGATTCCACAACTCTTATTCAAACTGTAGGCCTGTTCTTGCTTTATGGTTCTACAGTACTTTATTTATAAATATATAAAGATTAGTTCAAGTGATCCCAATTATAATGAATCAATATGAATAAACCTGTGCTTTAATTGACTTACTGGTGCAATTATACAATTTCCACACAACTGCGCCAGGAGTGTCATTTTTG
>JAVYIG010012931.1:0-10000 GCA_035222895.1 Strongylocentrotus droebachiensis | reverse complement strand
GAGGAGGGGAAGAACCGTCCTGTGGTGGCGGAGGAGGAGGGGAAGAACCGTCGCGTGGTGGAGGAGGAGAGGCAGAACGTTTGCTTGGTGGAGGAGGAGGAGGAGGAGGGGAAGAACCGTCCTGTGGTGGTGGAGGAGGAGGGGAAGAACCGTCCTGTGGTGGTGGAGGACGAGGGGAAGAACCGTCGCGTGGTGGAGGAGGAGAGGCAGAACGTTTGCTTGGTGGAGGAGGAGGGGCAGAACCGTTGCTTGGAGGTGGAGGAGGTGGGCCGGTGCCATTACGTAGTCTCGGCGGAGGTGGGCCAGTACTGTTGCCTGGTCTTGGTCTTGGGCTTGGTCTCTCTGGCCGATCGCCGTTTGCTTTACGAATTTAAGAGAAAAAATACGGACCAACTAAAAACATATTTCTGCACAGTCTTATATGAAATGTTGTTAACGTACATGCACTTTATTCGCCTCATATGACTGCTCAGTACCTAATGCCATTGATATCTTTAACAAATACCCTTTTAGATTTAGCACATGGAAAGCTTGAAAAGTTTCCCGTATCGATTATCCAAATATGTTTATACTTACGAGCCTGTGCGGCACAAACAGCAGCAAGGACCAGGATGACCAAGAGTCCGCTGAGAATTATTCGGCCTGCCATGATGATATTGATGATATCAGCTTGGAGTGGTCTTTGGTTGCTTGTGATCAGTATCTGGAAGGACACTGACTATGGCTTTCATGGTTCTACCAGCCCTCTTTTTATACATTTCCCACGTCTGAATTTGTTAAGGTAGATCCTAAAAGGTATATCATTCAGGGTGTACGAAGTGTTAGATTTCAAGGCGCAATGTTTACCAATCCTCACATGTTTTTGTCTACTTCTCTTAGATGGCGACACATGACCATCCCTTCTAACTGTTGCTGAGAAAACGGCGTCTCCGATCACTGTCCATCTGTTCGTGTTTAGTTTGTCTGTATTGTCTAATGGATTTTATTTCATTTATATTGGAGCGGTGTTCTTATGTATGAGCAAACGTCTGCATTTGTTATATTCTTTGATCATGTAGTTCTACGCAAACTTTTTAGAGGACATGAGTTGCAATAGCGTAGTGTGGGCTAAGCAAGAGGGGGGGGGGGGGCGCTGGTATCAGTGTCTGGCATTTTTTTTTGTTTTCGTGGGAGAATGGTGAATAAAAAGGCTTCCAATTAATTGGATGGAGGTGGAGGAATTTCTTTCACCTCTTTTCCGCGTTCCCCCTCTCTCTGTCTCTCTGCTTTCTCTCTTTCTCCCCTCTCTGTCTCTATTTGTCTGTCTCTGTCTGTATGTGTATTTGCATTCGAAGGGGGAGGGTGGTGGTGTAGGTAGTGATGTGGATGGTGATGAAGAAAGATTTAACATCCTGTCTCTCTCTCTCTCTCTCTCTCAAACGAATACATACTTCCAATTCTTTCTGTATTCTTTCTTTATATCTTCATCTAGTCACGTAAGTTTATGGAATACAAAATCTAGGTATAAATTTGCACAAAACAAACGTCTTTAATGTAAATACCTATGGTAGGAGCATTCACCTTTTTTCCTTTTCAGTGCTGTAACCAACACTAATAAATGCATCCTTACATCATTATGAATGTTGCATGTTTGATTTGTATTGCACAAAGTGGTTTTACATTTTATTATGATTTTGTAGAATGGAGAGAAAGGGGAGTGGCAGGAGAAGTGCAACAGCACTTCATTACTTGAGAAACTCTTTGAACCTGATCGAAACCTCCTCACTTCAACACAATATTACCATGGCAACTGAAGATGACTTTACTGATGTAGAGGAAAGCCTCCATGAAGATGCTATTGAATGCCGTTGGTAGTAGGGTAGGTGGTTCCCCTGGAAAGGAACCTTGGGTGACTGATGAAGATGGGATTATAAAGGATGAGGACAGTGGTAGCGGGATAATGGAAGATGAGAACGAACCTTCCACGTTTAAATCAGTAACCTCTCACCCCCATAACACGAAGATCAAGAAGCGGCTATGACGTACGAGGATGAAAGCTTCAAGAGTGATAATGATGAGGAGGATGTGGATGACTAGAGCGTGTTCACGACAGGGTTCTAGGACACCTACTCCCTGGACAACCATCCTCTGGGACAACTGTCCTAGGGGGTAGTTATCTGGGGGTATTTGTCAAGGGGTATTTGTCCGGGGTTAGTTATCCTAGGGGGTAGTTGTCTGGGTGTAGATGTCTGGTGGTAGTTGTCCGGGGAGTAGTTGTCCTAGAAGTAGTCGTCCTATAAGGTGGTTGCTCTAGGGGGTAGTTTTCCTAGAGTGTGGTTACTTATCATTGGGCTGGGTATCCGGGGTGGTTGTCCGGGGGGTAGGTGTCCAGATACGCACGACAGATCGCCATGTGTGATCGCCAGACTGTGCGGACACACACTGCATACATTATTTTGATTCATGTTTGATTCCACAACTCTTATTCAAACTGTGTGCCTGTTCTTGCTTCAATGGTTCTACAGTACTTTATTTATGAATATATAAAGATTAGTTCAAGTGATCCCAATTCGAATGAATCAATATGGATAAACCTGTGCTTTAATTGACTAGTTACTGGTGCAATTATACAATGTCCACACAACTGCGCCAGGAGTGTCATTTTTGACAAACATGACGCATTATAAATGTTCTCTATTAGTATTATTAGTATTACTGTCTTAGTTATGCACATTCCCATAATATGTTATCTTTTTTCAGATTTAAAGTTTTTGCGCATATATCCTATCTTAGTCATGTATATTTGGCAAATTGTTATTTTTATGTGTAAAGGAAACTTTTATATTGACTCTGAAATGTCCAATATATAAATAACTTCCTTTCTTACTACATCCAATTGCTTTTCCTTCGTTGTCTTACTTTCATCATCATTCTTCTTCTCCATGTCTTCCAGTTCCACTTTTCCATTCTTTTCTTAACGTCCGCTCTTTCTCTCTCTCTCCCTTTTTTTTTCTCTCTCTCTTTAAAATGTTCTCTCCCTGTCACTTTCTCTTTCTCTCAGTTTTGTTCAATTATGCTTCTATGATAGATCCTCGCATATTGTGTGTGACTGTGTTGAATTACATTATCGAGTAGCATTGTGAAAAGGCATATAATTTGCAGTATATTATGGTTCGAAACACCGAAATCAAAGACGCTTTCTTAAAGCTACGATCACAAAGGTTTGTACGAACGATGCGTTTTTATAACCTTAATATATGAAAGGTAATACAAAGTTTTGGGAAATTTAAAAATTGGGTGGAAAGTGATTCTTTACATTTTTGATATATTTGGACGCCCCTGTAGATGTATTATAAACACACAAAAAATTAGCCCCTACAAAACTTCTCCTTTCGAGAAAAATTTAATATAAAAATTTACCGGTGCTCCGGGTAAAGTTTGATAAATTTCAAATAGCGCCTACGGCCGTACAATGGTAGCTGTGACTATGAAAATCTCAGAATATGTAGTTGTGATATATAATTTCCAAACGGGAATAGCTAATTGGTCGATTTTGGTGAAGCGAAAATTGTTTCAGGCTGAATTAATATCTTGACCTTGAGAGGGAGCTATATAACATAAAGATTTTATTATTTACAATTGCATAACTTTAGACTCGATTTCAACCGCGACAACGATCACTGAATATTGTAGGATCGCATATGCTTCCAATATGTTCATTTGAACCAAATTCATGACCCCATACCAAAACTTTGTATTACCTTTAAGCCTTCTGAGGTGACAGATATCACATCCACTGTCCCCTCTGATATAAAATTGAGACCAGATGGAGAGTGAGTGAGAGAGAGAGAGAGAGAGAGAGAGAGAGAGAGAGAGAGAGAGAGAGAGAGAATGAGAGGGAGGGAGAGAAAGATGGAGAGAGGGAGGTTGAGACAGATACAGCTGAGAGGGAGTTAGAGATTGTGGAAAGAAAAAATGGAGAGGGGAGGAGGGAGGAAAAGATATAGGAGGAGTAATAGAAAAAAGAGGTTCAGGGGGGGGGGGGTTAACCTGTTTTTACTAACATACATCTTACATGTACTTTGATGAAGAAAATAATATTTAAAAGTGGAAAACAACGAGGAAGAAAAATAAATCACCCATCGAGATAGAGATGGAGGGAGGGGGGCCTGTATTACTTTACAAGGAGGTGTAAGAAGTCAATTTCCCTTCTCCCTTCAATTTCCTATTCTCTCTCTTTTCCTTTCCCCCTCCCGCTCTTTTTTTACTTTTCTTTCTCTATCTCTCACCCTTTACTCTCTCTCTCTCTCTCTCTCTCTCTCTCTCTCTTCCCTCTCTCTCTCTCTCTCTCTCTCTCTCTCTCTCTCTCTCTCTCCCTCTCTTCCTCTCTCTGTATACATACATTTACATACACCCTAACATAATACTTGCGTTCACCTTTACATACATACACTCAATCGGACAGGGGTGTGTATAACACACCCTCACACACACACCACACCCACCCTCATTTCTAGGCCTTTACACACATGAACCAATTTCATATCCTCCCGATAAGAGCATGAAGACTGTTAAACTAATAATAAAAATGATCTGTAAGAAAGAAATAAAAAAGCCACTTGACTTTTATATTTTGCAAAGATTTTAATTTCATGACAATTTATATACTAATCACGTCTGCTAGTAATGGTATCCTTACTCCTTTTCGAAAGAGAAAGATGATATCCTTCAAAGAAAATAATATTTCATGAATATGTAATGATGATTATCGAATCATCCAAGATGTCGCCTGGTATAATGAATTCGCAAAGGAGTTTTCGTTGCTGTATGAAGCAAATAAACTAAATTACACAATTCAAAACGACTATCAAACCATTGGTGATCAGTGACAGTTAGTTCTTGAGGATCAAGAAAGTTCAGGAGTCAATGGATTAAATAAAATCCTGTTAGTAGGCTACACTTTTTTTTGCAGCAAAGTGAATGCGCGTAGCCGGTCACTCTATCACCCGATCAAAGAATTATAAAATAAGTGATGTAACTTTGCACTTGATTTTCATTACATCCGTTTAGTTTTGCCCAATCTTTCATCTCTTATCATTTCATGATCGTATAGAAGAAAAACAAAACTACATGAAAGGCCTAGATCATCATAAGGAAACTCATATTTAAGATTGGTAGCCATTCGTTGCCGTTAATGGCAAAATTCTAAATTCGTTGTCATTTGATGAACAGCAGTCTTCTAGTCCTGCGTGGAATCAGCTTTTCGTTCGTCTACACTTGGTTCGGGTTCGGAGGAGAAGGCCTCTCTAAAAGAACGAAATGAAGGATATGGTTAAATTATGGTTTCTTTTCCAGTGTCTGTGACGACTCGTCTAGCTTTAGACATACTCATGAAATGATTTCTCCTGCTGCTTATTCGCCTATCGCACTCTAAATATAATATCACATCTAAATAATATGTTCATGCATTTGACATGAAAACTGGAACATTTCCCCCTTTTGATATACTTTGGTTTTACGACTAGTTAAAACAACTTAAAACAGACGGCAATATTAAGGCAATCTGTATTGAAAAGATGTTTATTTAACATTAAGGTTTTGCCAGAAAAAGATATGATTTGTCTTCAACAATCCTACATGAATGGGGGTAACCTTGCTGTATAACCATAGACGTAATAACCAAATATATAAAGGAGATGAATACTCTACTTACATGCCGAAGGGGGTCCACTAGGAGGCGGTGGAGGGGAAGAACCGTCGCGTGGTGGAGGAGGTGGAGGGGAAGAACCATCGCGTGGTGGAGGAGGAGGAGGGGAAGAACCGTCACGTGGTGGAGGAGGAGAGGCAGAACGTTTGCTTGGTGGAGGAGGAGGAGGAGGGGAAGAACCGTCCTGTGGTGGTGGAGGAGGAGGGGAAGAACCATCGCGTGGTGGAGGAGGTGGAGGGGAAGAACCGTCGCGTGGTGGAGGAGGAGAGGCAGAACGTTTGCTTGGTGGAGGAGGAGGAGGAGGGAAGAACCGTCCTGTGGTGGTGGAGGAGGAGGGGAAGAACCATCGCGTGGTGGAGGAGGTGGAGGGGAAGAACCGTCGCGTGGTGGAGGAGGAGAGGCAGAACGTTTGCTTGGTGGAGGAGGAGGTGGAGGAGGGGAAGAACCTTCCTGTGGTGGTGGAGGAGGAGGGGAAGAACCGTCCTGTGGTGGCGGAGGAGGAGGGGAAGAACCGTCGCGTGGTGGAGGAGGAGAGGCAGAACGTTTGCTTGGTGGAGGAGGAGGAGGAGGGGAAGAACCGTCCTGTGGTGGTGGAGGAGGAGGGGAAGAACCATCGCGTGGTGGAGGAGGTGGAGGGGAAGAACCGTCGCGTGGTGGAGGAGGAGAGGCAGAACGTTTGCTTGGTGGAGGAGGAGGAGGAGGGGAAGAACCGTCGCGTGGTGGAGGAGGAGGAGGGGAAGAACCGTCGCGTGGTGGAGGAGGAGGTGGGGAAGTACCGTCTTGTGATGGAGGAGGTGAGGCAGCACGTTTGTTTGGTTGAGGAGCAGGGTCAGCACCATTGTTTTGTGGAGGAGGGGCAGACCCGTTGCTTGGAGGTGGGGGAGGTGGGCCGGTGCCATTACCTCGTCTCGGCGGAGGTGGGCCAGTACTGTTGCCTGGTCTTGGTCTTGGGCTTGGTCTCTGTGGCCGATCGCCGTTTGCTTTACGAATTTAAGAGAAAAAATACGGACCAACTAAAAACATATTTCTGCACAGTCTTATATGAAATGTTGTTAACGTACAGTACACGCCGAAAATCTCCGAAACACGATTACACGATATATTTTTTGGATTACACGGTTTACACGATTCACCTGAATCGTGTAACTGTGTAATCGTGTAGATTTACACGATTGAAGATTGTCGCTCTGAATCGTGTAATCGTGTAAATAATAAAGTGCATTGGTGGGATGATTCGACCAGATGCAACAAACGTGTAACTGTGTAATCGTGTAAATTTACACGATTGAAGACTGCCTCTCTGAATCGTGTAATAGTGTAAATAGTTATAATGGTTATAAGGGCATTGGAAGTATGATTCGACCAGTTGCAACAATCTGCTAATCGTGTCTTGCTTTCACCACTCGCTTAAACCAAGTAATTGCTTTTTACACCACTTGCCTACATCAGGTAATTACTGTACTTGATATTCGTGTATAAACCTCCCCACTTTCTACTAACCTGCACCATGAGACAAGGTAGGAAAACGTCAGAAAGAAGAAGACATGATAGATGAAAAGTACAGGAAAAAAGATAGCTACGAGGAGAAGGGTACATATAAAAAGAAAATGAGGGTTGAAATGGCACGATAAATATAATTAAGAAGAAAAACTTTGCAAGAGAGAAAAAAGGAAAACGAAAAAACTTTAACGGAAGAAAAGAAGAGCGAAACATAGTGAAAGAAATAGAAATGAGAAGTAGAAAGGCTTTGAAACGGAGAGGAAAAGAGAAAATAAAAAAGATAAGAGTGGAACACAATGAAAGAAAGAGAGGCGAGAAAGATAAAGGGGGCAGTGGAAAGATAGTGACAGAAAAGGAGAGAGAGAGAGAGAGAGTGAGAAAAAGAGAGAGAGAGAAAGAGAGAGAAAGGGGTGAAAAAACATTAGTTGAAAGAAAAGGGGCACTGATCAGATTTTAATAGGGGCATTAATCGGAGTTGATGGGGGCATTTAACAAAAGTGAAGAGGGGCACTTCTCGTACCTAAAGAGGGATAATACTTAATTGAGATTATAAAGGACACTTATGAGAATTGAAAATGGACACTTATTGTAAAGGAAAATAGGAACTCGTCGAAGAAAAAGGGGCGCGTGTCATAGTTGAAAAGGGGAAGGGGCACTTTTACAAATGAATACGGGCACTTGTCAAAGTAAAATGGGGACTTTTCCTACGTATAAAGGGGCACTTTGGGATTCTTGAAAAAGTGGGGGGGGGGGGGTGGGCACTGTACCGCTAGCTAAACGTAACGCAAAGCCAGTTGGCCATTCACTTATTATATTCATTCTCGTCTTGCTACTGCTTCCTGTACTCTGTAGCCAGTGGCTTAGATCCGAACGTAATACCTATTGTTCAGGAAATCCTATGTTCAAAGGGGGTCCCCCTGAACAATAGGTATTATGTAAGCATCTCTGTCTGTAGCTAGGACAACGCCCCCGTCGAGGGTCAATGTCAGGCCACATTCTTTTGTATGTGACAGAAGTGTGCTATTAAGTCTTGACCGTAGTTCTTCATACTAGAGCTGAATGCAATGTTGTTAAATGTAATTTACGAAAAAGAGGAAAGCCAAAAAATGGAAAGCCAAAATAATAATGATCTTGACATAAAAGGGGAAGGGCACTTTTACAAATTAATAGGAGAACTCGTCAAAGTCAAAGGGGGATTTTTCCTATTTACAAAGGGGCACTTCTTACAAGGTTGAAAGGGCACTTTTTCTATGTAAAACGAAGCACTTTTGGGGTACTTGAAAAATTGTGGGGGGGGGGCACTGTACCGCTAGCTAAATGTAACACAAAGACAGTTGGCCACTAACTTTTTCGAGTCACTGTCGGCTTGCACCGTAAATTTTACATCTAAAAAAAAGGAAAAAAAAGACGGGCCCCCACCCCTGGGAAAAAAAGTCTTAAAAAAGATTACCACAATTTTACCTTTTTATGTTTTGCTCAAGGGGGGGGGGGGGGGTTGTTGAGTAAAACAAAAATAGTGCTCACTAACCCCACCCCCACACACTTATGCGCCGCTGAATATTTGTTCATGAATTGGGCCCCCCCCCCCCCCTTCCTCACCCCTGTGGTGTAGCCAGTGGCTTAGATCCTTAGGGGAGACCGGGGACAATATTACTGTAACACCTTTTTCCAATTCTGAAAGAAAATTCTGACATTTCAATTTTATTATAGTTATATAGGGCTACTTACTTAAAGGTATATGAAATGAAAGATGCATTTCTTGGCTTGAAATATGACTAGGTTTGAGTCAAGTGAAACAAGTTATTATCAAGCCATTATCATATCAATACCGGTAGTCAAGTGTTACAATTGCCCCATATTAACTCGAGGCAATTGTAACACACCTATGGGGCAATCCTAACCAAATACAGTTGTACCTACAAATCATATATCCCTCAGAAAAATATATTTGTTTTCTTCTTTTTTTTCCCCAAAGATTATGCGCTGAATAGATTTTCATCAATTAAACAATATTTTAAAGAACCCCAATAAAAAAAATAAAAAAATAATAATGTCTATGACATATGCTTGACTCATCTACATTATATTTTTTCCAGTTACGTGGGGAGAATTAATACTAGTTATAACGTTGTTACATTTGCCCCTAGGAGGGCGGCCATACTTTTTTTTTGTATCCTAGCATTAAATTTCGTCCTTGAAACTTCGCCTAATACAGAGCCTAAAATCTTATTTTTTGACAATATAAAAATGACAGTGATTGCACAAGCACATATTTGTCCAGATTTTTATTATTTTTTTTAATTATTTCTTTTTAGGTAATTGAAGATTTTACTCCGTGCTAAAAACCCGATGTCTTGAACTCGTATTGCATAACTTGCATAACATATATCATACTAGGTCGAATCATTATATTCCTTCCAACTTCGATCTTGTTACTGACTCACATGATTATAATACAAGGAATAGCCGATTCAACTTTAACCTGCCAGAAAGAGTAATTAGTATTGGTAGTTCGTTTTATTACGATGGCATACACAATTTTGAATTCCCTTCCTAATGATATAAAGGAAATAGAAAACTTTGCTTATTTTGAGAGTCAGAGAAGATCGAAGCGAATGACATATTATATGATTGAAATTTGTATTCTTCTGCGGGTTCATACCTTTTCATTTTGTACATACTTGTTTTTTTTTTCCTAGCTCCTCCTCTTTTTCTTCTTCTCCTTCTTATTTTCTTCTTGTACTTATTATCATTTCTATCATCAGTTCAATGTTGTTATTATCATTATCATCATTATTATCTTTAATAAGTTTG
>JAVYIG010012930.1:0-50407 GCA_035222895.1 Strongylocentrotus droebachiensis | reverse complement strand
TTCTTAATCATTGTCTGAATTCAGTTTCCCCACCCCCCTCCCGTGCGAAGCGCGGAAGCTGTGACGTTTCATTAAATCATTAGAGAAAGAAGACGATTCGTTGTACCGTTCTCGATTCTTAATCATTGTCTGAATTCAGTTCCCCCCCCCCCCCCCCTCCGCGCGAAGCGCGGAAGCTTTGACGTTTCATTAAATTATTAGAGAAAAAAGACGATTCTTTGTACCATTCTCGACTCTTAATCCTTGTCTGAATTGAGTTTCTTCCCCCCGCGCAGAAGCTTTGACGTTTCATTAAATTATTGGAGAAAGAAGATGATTCGTTGTTCCATTCTCGATTCTTAATCCTTGTTTGAATTCATTTTCCCCCTTCCGCGCGAGGCGCGGAAGCTTTGACCTTTCATAGTTGAATGAAATTATTAGAGAAAGAAGATAATTCGTTGTTTCATTCTCGACTCTTAATCCTTCTCTGAATTCAATTCCCCCCTCCATCGCAAAGCGCAGAAGCTTAACGTTTCATTAAATTATTAGAGAAAGAAGACGATTTGTTGTACCGTTCTCGACTTGTCAGAATTTTCAAAAATGTTTCTTTGTCTGCTCCTTTTCCGTCCTATGTCCTCTTAATGCCCCTACCGCCCCTAGTTACCCATGCTTTAAAGGGAAAATGAAACAATCATGATTGTGATAGCACACAATTAGGTCAGTAGAAATGAAAGGGGAAAACAAGATTTATTACACCAACAATGGAATAATCCCGACCGGGAGCGTCATATCATAGATTTGTGTTATCGGGCGAAGGCCGGGGCGTAGGGACCAAGCGTGATTTTGCAATGTAGAATGCTGAACTTATGCATTCTAGAAAATCCCTAAGCCCAATATGTACATTCTTTCCGCTACATGGATATTTCTTTCTAGCTATATATCTGAATTTCCAGGGGGACGTGTCCCTCTATCGGGCCCAGGATCGCCGCCCCTGTCCATGAGGCTGCTCACACCGGCAGAGATAGCGCGCGCTAGACCGCGCTATCTCTGCGGTTTGGAAGGTTCAACGTCGTTTCGGTTAGGTCCGCCCAACAGCGAGCCACGGCGCGCCAAAACGGCGTGCCACTGGAGCACCTCTTGGGGGTGGTCCACGAGAGATAGCGCGGTCTAGCGCGCGCTAGAAAAAAGGGGGTGCTACGATAGACCGCGCTATCTTATTGCGGTGTGAACAGCCTCCATGATTACTACCAACATGAGTTTAAATATAAGCGCAAGCGAGTTGGTATGAGCTGAATCCAAATGAAGAGCAACATTAGAGTTGTGAAGCGGCCCTACTTTTAATTTAAAAATTGACTGTTGAGTATATAGCTTCTATTTGAAAGACATCCAAAATATTGTGCCCTTTTCAATTTTTTTTCAAAAGCAGGGGCTGTTTTTAACGTTTAACTTTGAATCCGTGGCTCGAAATTTTATGCGGCCGGCCCGGCCCCCTCTATTCAATAACGTTTCCCAAGCCTTCTGGAATGACCCCAAATCTCCCGATTACAGTTTTTCCCTTATTCGTCGTTACTGTCACTTAGCGCCATTTCCTTGTCTTTCCTCCTTTCTCACCCGACTTTTCTCTCCCCCCCCCACCCACTCAGTATTATTTAGGGTACGCGCATGTATGTTCCCTCTCCTTGAAAGCACCCCTTTATCTTTGGTGTGTAAAGTCAGTACGGGCCGGATTTGTGTGTATTACGGGCCGGACTTTGTTGCGTGAAAAGTAACCCTTTATCGGAGATTTTGGGAACACAAATTCGATCCCTCCGACCCCGGAGTGGGAGTGAGGTGGGGGGAGGGGGGGGGGGGGGGGGGGGGGGGGGGATCTTCTTTTTTGTCCCTCTTTTTTTTTTTCTCTCTTCTTTCTTTTCTCTTCTCTTTTTTTCTCTTCTCCTTTCTTTTCTCTTCTCCTTTTTTCTTCTCTTCTCCTTTCTTGCTTTTCTTTTCTCTTTTCTTTTCTCTTCTCCTTTCTTTCATTTCTCTTCTCTTTTCTTTTCTCTTCTCCTTTCTTTCATTTCTCTTCTCCTTTTTTCTTCTCTTCTCCTTTTTTTTTCTTCGCCGCCAATAGGGGGGGGGGCAGCGGCCGTTTCGCCCCCCCCCCCACCCTGGATCCGCCACTGGGAAGGGGGGGGGTAGTGTTATTGCAGAGAATTTGCAAAAAAAGGTTGTTGCGATGAATAATGAATGATAAACCTGTTTTTTGTTTTACTGTGTACCATAAATTACGTGAAAACAAAATCATGTTTAACACTGACTGAAAGTGTTGTCGGCGATCCAAAAAATGGGCATTAAGGCTTTAGAACGCCTTTTAAAGCTCAAATTGGGTCTCGAATGCCCTGATGTTTCTAAAACTTTCTCAAATAAAACTTGAAGACTCTAAAAAGCTACCTTTTGTTGCTTTAAAAAAATCGTCACATTGATTATCTGTGTTACTAAAAAGGAATGACTTCTGAACAGAATGATGGAAAAGCTGCAAATAATAGGATACAATTTAAATAGGAATATCACAACAGCAGCTCATGGTGATTTTTATTATGATATAGATCGACTAGCTTCTAACTGAGATATATGAAAACATACCTTTTACAGCCATCATAATTATTATTTTACAATATGAATCGCAAGTTTACCATTAGTTTTAATGACGCGTTTCAGATAAACTCAATGCATTATAATTACTGTAACTATAAATATTGAATTTAGAAGTGAAACAAGAAAAAAACTATGAAAGACGAAAAATGTGAAGAAGTGCTTTATGTCAAGTCAGCTACAAGAAAGACCACACAACACCACATTTCTTACAACACCAGTCTGTAGTAGGGCTATTATTCATCCTTATGACTATTATGCATCACTCCCCTTCCATCTCTCTCTCTTTCTCTTTCTCTTTTGATTTCCCATTCGGTCTCTCACTCTCTTCCTCACATTTTTATAAATGTCCGCTAATTTTACATCAGCAGCAATCTGCACTTGAATCAACAGAAATCGAGTAACTGAGTTACAAGACAGTATTCATCTATTCATAAACTGAATACAAACTTAATTATGATGGTTATGGTAAAAATGTATTTATATTGTCCAGAAACTTGCAACGTTGATTATTCTTTTGATGTCTGTTGCATTTAAAAAAAACGTTACGAAAGTCATAACTTTCTTATATTTAACATTCTTTCGAGAAGCAAATCGTAATTCAGCATGTTATGAATTATCTATATTTTGTTTGTTTGAGAGATTTATTTGTAAATGCTCAGAGATAGAAGATCTTAACAAAAACTAAAAGTCTATGCATTTTTTAGTACAGCATCAATGAGAAAAAAATAAGTCATTTATTCGTACATATCAATTAACGGATGCAAATAACATATTTAGGGAATACAAGTATTGATAAACTTTGTGCCCTCTTTGTATAGAAAATTACCTCTATTATGCATAATATTCAATAGTTTGCATCCAATACCTGTTTCCCACTCAAAACATACACAATCTTTTCACGGAACCTGATTTTGCCATGACTCAAAGCGTTACAATTTATAGTTACCTTTTACGCTCTGTTGTTTACGTTAGGTATCATGATTTCAATATAATATGTTACCTCCTCGAACTTAATATCAGGGGCGGCCGAGCGACTTCCAAAGTGGGGGGGCACCAACAAAAAAGGGCACTTTCTGGAGAAAAAAAGGCACCTACATTGGGAAATCTCAAAGCGAAAATATACCATTATTTAGACATTGGTATATACCCCTACATTGTGGTTACATTATCAGGGATGATTTCATTATTTCAATGTTTCTCTTCATAAATCATACAAGATATCGCTTAAGCATCATACTGTACAGTTGGGTGTGATGTCTGAATATGCATTTACGAGCGAGCGAAGCGAGCGAGAAAAAATTTAAAGATCTGTGAGGTCGCAGTGCGAAAAATTACATCTTATAAAGAGGAAAAAAGCCAATCGTGATGGGGTTATAAGCACATTCTCATAACGGAAGACTGAAAAGACCTTTGATAAGTAACATAATTATATCACCTTTAAATGCGAGCGAGCGCAGCGAGCGAATTTTGAGGGAAATTGCTCTTAGTCGCTTTAAATAAGGGGCACGTTTAATGATTACATGAAAAGGGGGCAATTATCGAAAGGGATAAGACACTTATTAGAAAAGAAAAGGAGCACGTGTCAAAGTACAAAGGATAATTATAAGAGGTGAAAATGAGGCATTTTTTCACCTGAAAAGAGGCACTCACCAGTAATGAAAAAGAGGCGTTTACGAAAATGGGAAATAGGCATTTGTTGACGGAAAAGGGGCGCCCATCAGATTTTGATAGGGGCATTTATAAGAGGTGAAAAGGGGATAGGTCCCTTATTAGAGAGGAAAAGGGGCACGTATCATTATTAAAAAGGGGAATTATCAGAGGTGAAAAGGGACACTGACCAGATATGAAAAGGGGCACTTATGAAAATGTAAAAGTGGCAGTTATAATAAAGGAAAATGTGCATTTGTTGAATGAGAAGGGGGCACCGTTCAGATTTTTAAAAGGGGCAGTTATGAAAAGGGGAGGGAGCTCTTTCTTTTTAATGGGGGCACTTATCATAAGGAAAAGGGGCACTTATTAGAAAGGGAAAGGGGTAGTTATGAGAAGGGGAAGGAGCTCTCTCTTTTTAATGGGGGCACTTATCATAAGGAAAAGGGGCACTTATTAGAAAATAAAAGGGGCACATGTTAAAATGAAAGGTGTGCTCATCCGAGTTTGAAAAAGGGTTAGTTATTAAAAGGAGAAGGGGCACTTCTTACAAAGGAAAAAAGGGGCAGTTGTCAAAGTAAAAGGAGCACCTCTCAGTTTTGAATAGGGCAATTATCAGAGGTGAAGGGGGCACTTATCAAAAGTGAAAAGGGGCACTTCTCGTACCTGAAAAGAGGCACTTACTAGAGATTAAAAATGGCACTTATTCAAGATAATTTCGAGATTTATGAGAATGGAAAATGGACACTTATTGCACTCGTCAGAGGTGAAAAGGGGGGAAGGGGCACGTTTAGTAAGTAATAGGGGCATTTGTCAAAGTAAAAGGGGCACTTTTCCTATGTAAAAAGGGGCACTTTTGGGGTATCTGAAAAAGTGGGGGGGGGGGGCACTGTGCCCCCCCCTGCCCCCCCCCCCCGGGAGGGCCGCCTCTGCTTAATATACTTAATTACTATATAAGAATTCGTAATTATTTAAGTTCATGCACTTGTTATTGTAAAATCACTTGTAATTCAGCTCGCGAGCTGCGGTGATGATTATTGACTAAATACCTCTCCCCAACGGCGCACGATCCAACGCCACCTTCAAAAATGAAATCCTGAACTGAATTTTCTGGAAATGTGAATTTTTCTTCGAAATTCAGATACCGCCCGCCAAATGACTTGTTGGTTTCCTTCCTTCAAATTGCTTTTAATCATTCATGCGTGAAATACACATCATATGAGTTGCATCAAATGAAAGAGGAGGATCTAAGCTTTACAAATATGTGTCATTTATTAATTATAATAATAATAATAATAATAATATGTAGTGAACATTAATAATGCGCCATGTCTGTCAAAAATGACACTCCTGGCGCTGTGATAAGGTTATGATAAAACATCGATAATTCTCGGTTTCGTTTTGTCTGGGTCGCATACTGTACAGCATACTATTTGGATGTTCAATATTATCTCCCGAAATAGAATACCAAAAAACATTAATAATGGCGTCATAAATTTGATAAACCTCCTGTTACAAATCAATTCCACATAGGCCTACAATATAAATAATTGTGTTAGTAATAAGTAGACATTGATCAGGGGATAGGTTTAAAGACCTACCAATTATTCTAACATAGAGTCTAAATTTCAGTGTGTGTGCGTGTGTTCTTGAATTTGTGCAGAAGAGAGAGAGAGAGAAAGACAGACAGACAGACAGACAGAGAGAGAGAGAGTGGGGAAAGAGAAGTAGGCGGGCGGGAGGGCAACGAAATATCACTGTTTCATTGTTTAAAATAATTTTGCCTGTGTATTTTACTCTCAGAACCATTTCTTTAACAAGAAGCTACACTTGGATGAAAGGTTAGAAGAGTTGAAGGAAAAAGATCTTAAACAACAAATCGAATACATCAGACATCTTGTTCACCCCACGTTGTCAGGAGAAACATCCCGCCCAACTAGTAGAGCCCATGAACCTCTGTCGTCGCACCAAGGATCCGTGCAGCAACAGATAGAATACACACCATTCGTCACTCCACCAGGGTGTATCCAACATTGTGAAACATCGCAACTAGAGTATATCTCAGGTCAGCAGGCAGGAACTGTGGCAGAATCCGACCTGGATGTTCCCTCCACCAGCGGTGTAAATGCACAAAGTGGCAAAATATATGAAGGTAATTATCATGAGGGTAAGATAAGATAGACCCCTAAATATATTTAGATCTTAATTGTATAAAGCTGTGTAGAGGAAACTGTGTCATCAAGAGGAGAGAATAACGATAATATTGAGTATGTAAAAGGCGCCTTCTACATTTCACAAAATGCTGAAGGCGCTGGGAAAGTATGCATACATGAAAAATGTGATGCGATATTAAACGTTGTACATCGATATCAGGAAACAAGAAGTTCAATACATAAAGACACGTTCTGGATTTTTTTGTTGTAAATTGAGAACAAAGATTATTATAGACTGACTGGAAATAAACTGAATTAAGTCAAAGTCAGTTTGGAACAGGTGAGTTTTAAGTGAACACTTGAAATAATGGACAGTTGTTGTCTTTAAGAGGCTGTGGTAGCTGATTCCAAAGAGTTGATCTGGCATGTGCGAAGGATATATTCTCCATAATTGTATCTTCTCCTCTCTCTTCCTATTTCTATTTATCTTTTTCATTTATCTTTCTTTTTCTATTACTATTCCTCTTTCTCTTTCCCAAATCTCTCTCTCTCTCTCTCACACTCTACAGGCCCGTCTGCAGTAATACCCAGTCATCTACAACCAAAGTAAGAGAACCATAACACACACGCAAATACTTGTTGTCCGGGGGTAGTTGTCCTAGAGGATGGTTGTCGTAGGGGTAGTTGTCTGGGGTAGTTTTCCTTGTGGTAATTGTCCGGGGGTAGTTATCCTAGGGGGTAGTTGTCCGGGGGTAGGTGTCCTAGTGGGTAGTTGTCCTAGGGGGTAGTTTACTGGGGGTAGTTGTCCGGGGGATTTGTCCCAGGGGGTAGTCTTCCTAGAGGGTGGTTTTTCTTGGGGTAGTTGTCCTTGGTGCTAGTTGACTGGTGGTGGTTATCCGGGGGTGGATGTCCAGGGGGTAGGTGTTGTAGAACCCTCTAACTTATCATCTTACAACCTGTTCCTTAAAAAATACAACCTTCTTCTATAAAGATTGATGACTTTCTCGTGTAATGGGCAATAAGTATGATTAATGTAATAAGTTTATAATAATGTTTCCATTTAAAAAAAAAATGTATTCATTAATTATGTTGATATTCGTTAAGCCTTCCCCATTTTCTCTTGATAATTCTTTAATTTTATATTAACTAGTTTAAGATTCCCTTTAAAATTAAGCGATATTCATCATTCCGAAACTGGTTAGTGAGATTTATACTGGATGATCAAATCATTATTATTTCATATCACTGGTCATATTTGTCATGCTTTATACATCTTTGAAATGGAGATGTTGAATTTTGTACTATTATTTTTTATCATTATTATTATTGCTATTATCATTAATATCATAATTGCTATTATCATTATTATTATAATTTTGTTTTTGACATCATTATTATCGAATTTAAATACAATCTTTCCTTATAAATGATATTTACCCTTTTACTTCTTTTACTATTATCGATTGATGTGATTTGTCATATACTTAGTGGGGAAGACATCCAAAATAATCCTGAGCCTGATTCTACCGATGAAGATGACACAACAAGAGGGGACAACCAATCAAAGAGCCACGATTCCGAGGATAACATTCTGGATGCACCTCCAAGGAAGAGAAAAAAAGAAGACAAACCGACAGACGCCTCCTTGATGGCTTTCAAATTCAAACGTTGACGTGTGCCATTTTAATATGTTAAATTATAGGTTAGGTTCTGGGAAAGGCCAGAGACAAGTTGTGAGTTTGCGTCATTGTGCTTTTTTGTTTGTTTGGGAAAAATACAACAGAAAAATATATACCCTGAAAAATGGCTCAGTAAATGTTTTCATAGCTGATATATGATGATACATTTCTGAAATATCTGGACCAGATTTCATACCACATTTTGTGTAGTCCTATACATCCATATATGTGAACGGTTCATATGGCTTTCATCAAGACTAAGTCGAAAGTGTTCTTAGTAATATGATGATCCCAAAACCTCAAACACATAGTTATATGTGACATTACTTTTCTAAATCGTTTGCACAATCGAATAACAAGAACCCGACTTTATCTGTAAGTGATTGTTGTAGGTTGACACATAGCATTATGTTACTGAAAGAGAATGAAATTTTCGTAGTGTGTGAAATATGTATGCAAGATAATAGTGCAATAAACGAGTCTGTCAGCATGCGTGTATTATATACATGTACATGTATGAATATAAAAGTGCATTTTAAACGAGTGCAATATGAATTCATTATTGTGCTACCCAAATATAGAAGCGCAAACAAAATTGTGACACATTTTTGAAGTTTTAGGAAACTCGGCAGGAGCTAGTCTTAAGAAAAGTGTTATATTGTTGACATGAATAATTGTTGAGTTATTTCCAGTCCGTTCTTCCCTAGTCAGAACAAGTGAATGTAAAGTTGGTTTTCTGTAGATTGTGATATTCATGTTCAATTATGTTGTTAATTTGATATTTTACCAGTAGAGTGCCATCGTTATAGGATGTTTTTGTTATTATTTTATTCATAAAACATGTTATATGTATAGCTTTGGTTGCTTTTATTTACTCATGTACATATGTATCGGAAGCACAGGGTCATTGTCATAAGTTGTTTATTATGGCGTTGCCTTACTATTGCATAATAATTAATTTTAGTTGGTATTTGATACATTATGTTTCATATTGATATATTGTTTAATCTGCTTTCAGTTTTGTATTAATTTATTTTTTAATAATTTTGTTTACCATCTCTGATTGCCAATTTCAATTTGATGACGGAAATTTAATTAGGCAGTGATTCTGTTCATTATAGTATTAGCTGTATCTACTGCAATCCAGTCAATAGTGTCCAGTCATTCCAGCATTCCTTTCGGTCGCAATACGATGTAATATCATATGCTCATACTTTTCTTAGTCTCGACTATTTTGTTAAGGTATGTGCATTGTTATAATGTTGATAAATGTGCTTCCATTTTCATATTTTCTTCATTTGATATTTGTATACCATCTCTGATTTAATTCTAAATATCCTAACGTAACAGCGTCAGCGCAGGTCAATGAGCAAGTCCCTTTTGTATCCTGTCATATACCATTTACATGTATTTGATGCAAGTTTAATGAGGTGGTACTTCTAAATCTATTCACTAGTCTAGTATCAGCGGTGTCTATAAATACAGTCCCGTCAACATTTGTTAGGCCCCGTAACACAAAGCTTAGCAATTGGTCGTACGATTGATTGCACATAGTGTTCAATGCAATCAATCTCAAAATTCAATCGTATGATCAAGTGCTGTGTTTCGGGGTCCTGATTATTACTACACTTAACGTAGCTTTAAGTATTGAAAAACATTGTTAATGTATAATGACCTGTTGGCTTATTATGTCCTGTCATATCATGTGTATAGCATTCTATGAAGTTGTTGTATCTGTATAGGCCTACTTTTTGTTGAGATGAGAAATTTTAGTCTCTTTTTGGTGTAGTGATTTAGATAATAAAACGTCAGCTATCAACACAATGTACGTTGGGATCCGAATATGACGCTAAAAAGAACAGCATGCTGAATTGTTTTTGAGCATCTGTATTCTTTATTATACCTCCATACTAAAAGACACCATAAAACGTGTTTTCAGTATTAACGCTAACTGTTGTACATGTTCATAGAAAGCACAGTATCATTTTCATAAGTTGTTTACTGTGCTGTTGCCGTACTTTTGCATTGTCATGTTGTTTTTCATTCTGTTCAGTATTTTGCTATGATTATGTTTTTTGTATTTTCAACTCAGTCATTTTTTGTAGATATATGACAAATTATAAATATCTTTCACCCGGCCATATTGCTAAATCTGCTTCCATATTTGTATTTTTTTAATTTGATATCCGTTTTAATGTTTATGACTGTAAGATATTCAGGTATATTGCTTTGTGGTTTGATGTTCAAAGACACACTACTATGCCAAGATCTATTAATCGGAGTTGCTTGTTAAAGTTGTTACTTAATAAATACCATCAAAATGTAATCACCGCATCACGATTGATTTATTGGAGTCTCCAGTATATTTCAATCGTGATGCGGTGATTACATTTTGATGGTATTCATTAAGTAACAACTTTAACAAGCAACTCCGATTAATAGATATTGGTATAGTAGTGTGTCTTTGAACATCAAACAACAAAGCAATATACCTGAATATATTACAATGACCTTTTTGCTAATTGTCTTCTGTCATATCAGTTGAAAAGCATTCTATATTAAAGCACTCTTCTTCTTTTTTGTTTGATGTACTGGATACATTGTTTAGAGATGCGAATCTCTGTCTCTGTAAGGTGTAATAGCTCTAAGAACACAATGTATATTGGGATCCGAATATGATGCTATAAAGAACACCGATCTGAATTGTGTTGAGGCTCTAAAACAAAACGTTATTATACCTTCATATTTAAAAGACATCATAAAACATCATTAGCGATCGAGTATTTACATGATGGTAGACAGCTTCATGGACTATCATACTTCAGCTGTATAAAAATGGTCGCCCGACTAGAAAGACTATACATTTGTTTCTCTTTCTCTCTAAGTGTGTTTATTGACGGAAGATATTCATGAATATAACCTGCCTATAAAGACTGATTTTCTTGTCTCCCTCGAGTGGTCATTATACACAGGTTCCACCTTACAATCGATAATTAGGTGATAGGTACATCCGTATCACCTCTTGATTTCGTCAAGATTTGTATTATTTATTAGGCAATACGTACGGTACGTATCACCTCTTGATTTCGTCAAGATTTTGTTTTATTTATTTATTCTTCCCTGAATATGTTCGCAGGATATCTCAGGACTGGATAAAGCCATTTGTCGTGAAACTTGCCATGATGATAGATCAAAGTCCAACTTAGAACAGCGTGACTTTTCAGCGAAGCCAGAGCATCGTGACGTCATCATGACGTCATTATGTGAAATGTAATTAATGATCGTATCTCAGCCATGCGATATCAATTTCAAATCAAATTTTGCATGAGTCATGCTCAGGTCATGGATCAGAATTTAAGCTCATGTGCAGGCGCCTGCCCCTTGTACCGCGCGTGTTAGTGTCCGTCAAAAAAATAAAGTGCTCGAAGCCCCAAGCCAAGTACTGATGATGATTTTTATTCGACAAGCTTCCAACATACAACAATATACAATAATAACAGATCAAAAATAAGTCAGCTTGAACAAGATAACCCACGAAAGCTTGAGAGCTTATTTCCAGTGGGGTCCCCTACAGACATTTATACAAAATGAATAGGTTAAAATAGTAATATTTACAGACAGATAAGAAAAAGAAAAATAATTAGTTATTAAAGATAATAATAACAACAACATTGGTGATAGGAATGAGAAGAAGGATAAGAATAAAAAGAGGAGGAGGTAGAAGAGGAAAACAATGATAAATTTGTAGAATTTCTATATACAAAATGAAAAAGTATGAACCGGCAGAAGAATACAAATTGCAATCATTAAACATGACATTCACTTCTCTTCTCTGACTCTCAAGTATTAGGTATTCCTTTTAATAATTTCCTCTTAAAATGAGCATAGTTTTCTATTTCCTTTACAGCATTGGGAAGGGAATTCCAATGTTTTATGGCATTTTAATAAAACGAATTTCCAATACTACCTATTCTTTCTGGTAAGTTAAAGTTGAATCGGCTATTTCTTGTATTATAATCATGTACGTCAGTAACAAGATCGAAGTTGGATCGAATTTAATAATTCGACCTAGTATGATATATTTTATGCACGTGATGCAATACGAGTTGTTTTGATCTTTGGTCGTCTTCAAGGTAACCAGCTTTAGAAAGTTCGCTGTAGCCAACATGAGTTCTTGGACCAGAACAGTTGATAAATCTCACCATTTTGTTCTGTATAATCTTCAACTTCTTTTGATCTGACTTGTTTTTGTTACTATACCATGCAGGGTTAGCATAGTTATACAAATATTGAATAACAGCAAAACAGAGTGTACGTCTTGCTTTTAAATCCATACAACTTTGATATCTGTTCAAAAATTTCAGGCGAGAATTTGCTTTGTTTACAACTGATTCTACTAAAGATGAAAATGAAATTGCGCTAGCCAACTCAATGTCTCAATACTTCACAAACTCTTTTTTCTTGATTACTTGATTATTGTGTTTTACTTTGAATTCAAATGACTTTTTAGTACTACTTTTTAGAACAAAACAAAATGCTTTCTGTTTTTCCCCAAGCGTAAAGAAAACTTATTATCAGTCATCCAATCGACACACGTAGACAGCTGTTCACTGAGCTTTTCCCGAATATACAGTGCGTCCCAGATAAAACGAAAACGAGAATTATCGATATTTTTTCATAAATTAATCACAATTATTATTGATAAATGACACATATTTGAAAAGCCTAGATCCTCCTCTTTCATTTGATGCAACTCATAATAATGCATATTTCACGCATGAATGATTAAAATCAATTTGAAGAGAGGAAACCGAAAAGTCGTTTGGTGGGCGGTAACTGAATTTCAAAGAGAAAATCACATTTCTAGAAAGTTGAGTTTCTGCCCTTTCATATGACACCTCATTCAGGAAAAATGAGCTAGGAATAACAAAGTTCTGTTTGTTTAAAGTAGTGCTTGCATTTCCATAATTTGATTAATACCCCCTTCACATACACGGATTTTCCTTACGAGTCCTTACGGATCGCCAACTCGTAGTCAATCGCAAGCATCCGTAAATAACTCGCTGGTATCCGTAAAAAACTCGTCACAACTCGCAACAACTCGTAGACACTCTTAAGGATCCGTGAAAGGAGAGGTAGATTTTTTGACATGTCAAAAATCTTCTTACGATTGTCCACGGATTGATTTGTCCGTAAATAGCTCGTAAGTAGCTCTTAACAATCCGTAACCATGCACCCGTAAACCGCTCGCAACAACACGTCACCATCCTTAAACTTCTCGCAAGAATCCGTAAATGACTTGTAACAGATTTGTGTAACGATTCGTTATGGTTAGTTTACGATTTGTTTACGGATTATTTACGGATTATTGCGAGCAGTTTAAGGATGGTTACGTGTGCTTACGTGTTGTTTACGATTTTATTCGGGTCATTTTACGATGGCTTTACGGATTGATACGGGTTATTAGGAGCATTTTAAGTGTAGTTACGAATACTTTACGAATAGATACGTATAATTTACGTATGCTTACGAACTGTTTACGATTTTGGGAAAGGTATAAAAGCTGCAAATTCGAACACTTCATTTTCAGTTTTTATTTTGGGGCTACAAATCGTAAGGACTCGTAATAACTTGTATCTTACTCGTAACTATTCGAAACAACACGTAAACAGGTCGTAACTAACACGTTATTTGCTCGTAGTTATCCGTGACAACTCGTAACGAATCGTGGACTGTTGCCGTAAATACATCGTAATAACTCTTAATGATCCGTAATAAACCGCAAACAGCTCGTAATAACTCTTAAACCGGTCGTAAAAGTGGCCAAATCGCAAGGATCCGTGAAAGATCCGTGAATTTGTGCGATCCGTAAGGACTCGTAAGAAAAATCCGTGTATGTGAAGGGGGTATAAACGAATTCGTTTTCACTGGCTGCTGCCGTATCAACAAACGAAATTAACAAAAGACTTAACTCCGTTTCGTTGACAATCAGCCGTAGACGAAAGACTTCATGCATGGCTGATTGTCAACGAAACGGAGTTAAGTCTTTTGTCAATTCTGCTTTTTGCTACGGCAGGCAGCCAGTGAAAACGAATTTGTTTGATACAATTATGAAAATGTAAGGGCTACTTTAAACAAACAGAACTTTGTCATTCCTTGCTCATTTTTCCTGATTGAGGTGTCAAATGAAAGGGCAGAAACTCAACTTTCTAGAAATGTGATTTTCTCTTTGAAATTCAGATACCGCCCGCCAAACGACTTTTCGGTTTCCTCTCTTCAAATTGATTTTTAATCACTCATGCGTGAAATATGCATCATAATGAGTTGCATCAAATGAAAGAGGAGGATCTAAGCTTTCCAAATACGTGTCATTTATTAATAATAAATGTGATTAAGTTATGATAAAACATCGATAATTCTCGGTTTCATTTTTTCTGGGACGCACTGTTTATAGGATCTGGATTTGAATAGAGAACAACGCTGCCATCTGCGTACACTAATAGTTTAAAGTCTTTTATACAAATACACATATCATTTATATAACTTGTAATAGAATTGGGCCTTAAATGCTTCCCTGAGGAACACCGCATGTAATAGGCATTCATATAGCTCCGTTTAGTCTCATTTCACAACGCCCCTAATCGTCAGAGTCAGCAGCCTAACATGTTAGCCTATCGAATTTTACCCAAATCAAGGAGCACCATACCAACAGAGCGCCCTTGGGAAGTTTCTGTCCTCAAATAATCAGTCAAATGAATTAGACATGTTTCAGTTGAATAGTCATGTCGAAAACCAGATTGAAATTCATAAATTATATCATTTTCTTTGAAGTATTTTTCAACTTGAACATAGACCAATTTTTCTAGAATCTTTGATGCTACGCTTAAAACACTAACAGGTCATTAAGTTAAATGGTGGTACTATATCAAAGTTAAAATGATTGGAGATATACATCGCGACACCTCCGCCAAATGTATTTCTTCTATTTGTATTAATTAGTTTATATTCATGAATGTTATCATATGGGTAAGGTTTATTATGCAGCCATGTCTCTGTTAAGCCTATCAATACAAAATGGAGAAGTAGAACGCTGAATATTTTTTACAAGTTGGTGTAACTGGTCAAAGGTGTGCAATACATGTGACTTTCAGCAGCACGATTGAATAAGTTTTTTCCAGCTTGATTCTTGCAAAAGCTAATAATATACCTCGCATTCTAGCTACCTTTTAAATTTACTTCCAGAATATTTGTTGTATTATCATGATCATTACATTTTAAAATGATAATCATTATTATTATAATTTGTATCAATATTCATTATCATTATTATTTATTTGGCGAAGAAAAAAAATCAAGGAACAGTGAATGCGTAACTACGGTTAAATTCAAAATCAATCACACGGATGCCGGGAAAAGAAAAAGATTAGTTCAATAATGTTAACCGAAGGTGTTCTTTCCCTATCAATGTGGCTTAACATACACAAATAGCACAGAGTAGCCAAAAGACACCATATAATTAATTGCAAGTATATTAAAGAAGAGAGAGAAAAAGAGAAGATGTTGCATTATTCTTATTTCGTATTATTATTATGTGCACGTGTCTTCATAAGAAAGATTATCACATGACCCATTACTCGAGTTTTATTTGATAAATACTGGAATTAAAAATTGCTGAAACTAATCCATTCATTATTAATTAACACCCACACTGAAACCTATTCTAGGTCGTGAGTTATTAATTGCATTAATTGATAAAACAATAGTAAGTACGTGTGTTTGGTAGCTACTTTATGATAGATCGCTGAAACTAAACTTATGATAAATACAGAAGTAAAAGTCGTTTAACATTTCTGGGCTCTATATTTTATGGTAATCATAACAGATGAGTTGGTATAGTTTCACTTTACAGAGAGCAAATTTATGAGATTGCAGGAGATATAGCTTGTTGCGCGGAGGACAATCGTAATCATTGCGTCTGTTATAGCGTTGTGGTTGGGTATACATCAAATTTTAGTGGAATTTATTCAACCGTTAGGATTGTGGCCCTAGAGATTTGACGTCTGCTTTATTTTCTAATTGACAATCATCAACTTACCCACACTTATATTCATTGAAGTTAAGATATTTATTTATTTCTCATACCTTCAGTTATTAAGTCAGTTGTGTTTTTAAGGGCGCGAAATGGAATTGATATACTGCAATAGGAAGGTAGATTAATTATGGTATATCATTTTGCATGGGTTTTGACATGTTCGATACTAGGTAAGATTAATTAGGATTTAATTTGGCTTTTAAAGGGCTTTATGATATATTGCTGAAACTGAACTTATGATAGCTAAACGAGTAGAGGTCGTTTAAAACATTACCTGTATTCTGTTTTGCTAAGATTATTATTGGTATTCACCAGAGCTTATTTGGTATAGTTTCCCTTTGCAGCTACTTATGATACAAACTTTGATGTTGCAGGAGATATAATTGCGCCGAGGACAATCAGACAATCGCAGTCATTGCGTTTGTCCTAACTTTGTGGTTCGGTTCATCAAATTTTAGTGGCATATATTCAACCGTTAGAGATTTGACGTCAGCTTCATTTTGTAATTAACAATCATCAATTTTAGTACTTACACTTATATTCAATTAAGGTAAGGTATTTTTTTTTTTGTACATTAAGTTTCGTCAGTTGTGATTTGCGAAATGGAATTGATATACTGCAATAGGGATGTGCGATTAGTGATTTTGAATAAATTTTGGATGAGTTTTGACATGTTTGATACTGAATAAGATTCTTTAGGATTTTATTTGGTTTTAAAGCGCTTTAAATCTGTGTTAAAAAGGAAAACATGCCCCCTTTCGGATTTATTTGGATTTAGTTGCTTTAAGTATGAATCCCTGTGTTGAAAATAAGGAAAATATGTTACATGTGTTATTCTCAATAGAGAAATAAGTTTGCAATCGGTTATCTTTATATTTCGTGTTAAATGTATTGAAAACTTTAACGAAGCATAAATATTATGTTTTGTCAAAAGTACTGTTATTCATGTTATTGTCGTTGGAAAGGTGTAGTGTGGTACGGTATGTCACTGAGACAGCTCCCGTAGGATTTTTGTGCCAAAGTTGATTTTTTTGCTGTTTTGGCTTCAAAAGGGTCCCAATTGACCAAAAATGATGGGGTTCAAATTTTCAGACCCCTCCTTCATTTCCTGGGGGGTCCTAGACCGGGAGCCAGTGGGGGTCAACCTAGCTGGGAAGGACACCAATTTTAATGTACACAGATGTAAAGATCGCATAGCTCCACATAAAAAACTGACCGTCTGGCATGTTTTAAGTGGTGGGTGTGGCCAGGGGGACGCCCCCACCAAAAAAGTGTCCCTTTTGACGACAAAATAGTATTATGTAAATACTATTTTAAGGAAACCTTGAACCACCATGAGTTTGGTGTCATATGAAAGAGAGTTAAATTATTTACATTTTGATACCAATTTCAAAGAATTTGGGATTAATTAACATCGCAAATTTAAGTAAAAAACATGATTTTTGTGATTTTTTACGAAAAATTAAATTTTATAAAAAAACATTATTTTCCATATATCAAAATTGGAGAATTGCATTTTTTCATAACTTTCCAGGAATTTGTTTATGTACAACGCCAATATCCTGTGCGAGGGAGAGGTTAATATATCGTTTTAATAAAAAGTTATAGCAATTCAAAGTTATTGATTTGATTTCCACAAAAACAACATTTTTGCCTACATGTGTAATAACTGTATGCATATGCGTGCATTAGTGTATTAAGGACCTGTTTGATGTGTTTACATCAAGTTTTAAAGATAACTTTGGACTAAAACCTCTAATTTATTTATTTATTGATTTATTTATTTCTGATATTTATACAGGGTGGCACATAACACCAATTTGGTGGTTATCATGTATTTGGTGTCAAAAGATGGATAATTAAAATACCTTCATTCTGATATCAATTTCAATGAGTGATGTAGTGTGTGAAATATAAATTTTGAGCCAAACGTGCTTTATTGAAGATATTCCTCTGATTTTTGCCAGTATATCGGTATTACTAGACAAACGTGATTAGACATTTAGTAGTGCAGAAAGTTCAACAGTTTGGGATTGGGGGAGGGGGCAAACATTCCAGGGGGCTCACCTTTCAGGGACAGTGGCGTAATGAGCAAAAACGTTTTTTTGGGGGCAGAAGAAAAATCTGCACCACCACGACTCTTACACTTTACATGCCGGCCCCGCGGAACATTTTTCAAAGTGGAGTATTAACGATCAGGTATAGAGGAGCGAGTGCAGCGTAAATTGGCGTGGGGTCCAGTGTCTTTGCCCCGGCGGGGTCAAGGGGCCAAGCCCTCGGAAGCTGCACGGGTTTTAGGCATTAAATACGGTCAGATAAGCATATTTAGATACCTTATTTGTGACACTGGCATGTCACTAATTGAAGTAGGGTACAGGGGGCTATGTCCCATGAAGCTCAACGTTCAAGGCATTTAATTATGGTTAAATGAGCATTCAGGGACCCGTCTTAGTGCCCTTGGTGAGGTCCAGAGTGTGGAGCCCCCGGAAGCTCAGGGGTTTTAGGTATTTAATTACGGTCAGAAGAGCATATTTTGATACCTCATTTGTGACACTGGCAGGTCACTCATTCTTTCTTTCTCTCTTTCTTTCCTTTTCTCTGTAACATACTTTTTCAAAAAAGTGAGGAGGGCTCGAGCCCTACCGTTCTGCAGGCCCTGACACGAATGCTTCTAAATTAGCATATTTTTTGGCCTAATTGTAAATTTGGGAGACTTGTAATTTTTCAACAAAGGCATACAAAAGTATAATTTACCTCCCAAAAAGAGAAAAAAAATCACAGAAAATCATGTCACTTCAGCAACATGTTCAAAAAGACCATATGATTTATGCAACAGGCATGATAGAACTCTAATGTAGACGGTGATGTGTTGTCAAAATTATAAGCTGGTACCTAATGACATTTTCCAATCATCAAATCGTGAGATCCTTAGAAGTTCAAGGAGTTAGTAACGATTTTTAATTATTCATGGCTAAGCAGACAAAATTTCAAATTGATCTCAATTTTGGTTTTGGAACTTCCTATTTGAAACACACAAAGACTAAAACTGAGATTCAATCGAATCAAGTAGTTTCATAATGTTCCTTCAATTTTTGTACCGAATTACTTGTAATCGAGAGAAAAAATAACTTTGCATACCTAGCCGAAACTATTTTTTGAGAAAAGTTTATGTCATTCTAATCTTATTACAATAGGAAATATGCGGAGTATTGGTTGCTTACATGTACAAGCATACACGTGTTTTCTTAGTAGTCAGGCAAAATAAACCATTTAACCAAATATGGCTATATTATATTATATTCATGTTGATCGATGCACTAACTTGTCTTAGGCATTGGCAAGATTATGACAAGCGGCTGGAAGGGGCGGGGTGGGGGTGGGGGGGGGGGGGGGAGGCAACTGTCAATGCTCACATTTCCTGAAACATTCCAGAGTACAGGAAAAGAACTTATCAATTACACTCAGCGCTCTAAATCCTTTGAACTTTCTGCAATACTAAATGTCTAATCACTTTTGTCCAGTTAATATACCGATATACTGGCAAAAATCAGAGGAATAATAATAAAGCACCTTTTTGGCTCAAAATTTATATTTCACACACTACATCACTCATTGAAATTGATATTAGAATGAAGGTATTTTAATTATCCATCGTTTGACACCACATACATGGTGATAAGAGGTTTTAGTTCAAAGTTATCTTTAAAAATCGATGTAAACACACCAAGCAGGTCCTTAATACACTAATGCACGTATATGCATACAGCTATTACACATGTAGGCAAAAATGTTGTTTTTGTGGATATCAAATCAATAACTTTGGATTGCTATAACTTTTTATTGAAACAAAATATAAACCTCTCTCTCGCACAGGATATTGTCGTTGTACATAAGCAAATTCCTGGAAATTTATGAAAAAATGCAATTCTCCAATTTTGATAAATGGAAAATATTTTTTTTGTATAAAATTAAATTTTTCGAAAAAAATCACAAAAATCATGTTTTTTACTTAAATTTGCGATGTTAATTAATCTCAAATTCTTTAAAATTGGTATCAAAATGTAGATAATTTAACTCTCTTTCATATGACACCAAACTCATTGTAGTTCAAGGTTTCCTTAAAATATTATTTACACAATTCTATTTTGTCGTCAAAAGGGACACTTTTTTGGTGGGGGCGTTCCCCTGGCCACACCCACCACTTAAAACACGCCAGACGGTCAATTTGTTATGTGGAGCTATGCGATCTTTACATCTGTGCTCATGAAAATTGGTTTCCTGCCCAGCTAGGTTGACCCCCACTGGCTCCCGGTCTTGGACCCCCCAGGAAATGAAGGAGGGGTCTGAAAATTTGAACCCCATCATTTTTGGCCAATTGGGACCCTTTAGAAGCCAAAACAGCAAAAAAATCAACTTTGGCACAAAAATCCTACGGGATTACATACCGTACCGCACTAGTGGGGCAACCATCGATAACAACAAATAAGTTTACTGTTTGAAAGGAGGAAGATAAAATATAATTTGTCTCCCTTTTTTTAAAACAGGATCGGTCATTATGGCATTCAAACACGGAATGCTTCTGGACCCTTCGCTTTTCCTGGTAATCATAAGCTTTTTGCAAGCACTTCCTGCAGATACGACAGTGTTGTCCTACAAACGAAGATATATTGAAAACTCTGTCGAGGAGTGTGCATTTGAGATTCAATCGAATACTGCTAATTGCGAGAGACTTGGGTTAACGAACGTTCCCAAAGAACTCCCAGAGGATGTTGAAATCCTGAGGATCAGTGAGAACAGTATCAAGTCTTTAATGAACTCCTCGTTTGAAAGGTACCGTCATGTAACCTACCTAGACGTCTCCGATAACAACATTAGAGTGATAGAACCTACAACTTTCTATCCCCTTAACAATTTAACTTTCCTAAGTATAGCCTACAACCAAAATATTGTACTTCCAGCTACAGGTCTACTCAGGTGGGCCACTAACTTGTCCTACCTTGATGTGCGCAAGTCAAACTTGAAATTGCTTCCTGGTGACATTCTAAGTTGGAGCCCAATGTTTTATAAAGTATCTCTTGGCGCCAACAAGCTGACCTCCATGAATATCAGCCTTTGTGGCACAGTGGGATCCGTCTTCTTGTCAAATAATAATATTGAACAGCTCTCAGATGAAAAGTTTACCTTCACTTGTCAAACAGATGAACTCCACCTCACAGGGAATCCCATCCGATCAGTTGATCCTGGTGTAATTGCATCACTACACGTCCGGGCATTAGTGCTAGGAGGATACACTATGACTTTAGATGTCGTCAGAAATATCTTCATTGGTGTCTCAGGTTCAAAGATAGAGAACCTCGTAATACAGGATGCAGGTCTCGGCAAGTCTGGAGCAATTCCAAAGGATTTATTTGATCCACTGCGCAATTTTTCTCTTTCATCGCTTGAATTGTCAATAGATCGTTTAAGTCTTTATTCTTCTATATTCTCGAGTTTAAATAAGGTCCCCAAACTAGTTCTCAATCGGGACGAGATAAACAGAATCGAACCGGAATTCTTTGAAGGTATGCAACAGCTAAGGGTGTTGAACTTGAACCACAATCGAATACATACCATCAACACAAATGGTTCTACATGGAAAAGTGACTTAATTGAGATGCACTTATCTCACAATAATCTATTCAACATTTCACGTTCCACATTTCGCGGTTTGCAAAATTTGAGGCTTTTAGACCTGACGACTAATTATCCCCTCATTATACTAGAACTGACATCATTTTCGGAACTAAAACGAATTGAGACCATTAAACTTTCTTATAGCGATCTTACAAAATTTGAATTGGTAATCCCGACCTTAAGATCACTTTCTATGGACAGGTCCTCCATTTTAGCTTTGAGGCCTGGATCATCCTTCAACCATACAGGGTCTCTTGAACATTTGAGAATTACAGATTCTTCGGCTTCTGATCTTAACATGTGGGATTCAAGATCGAATGTATCTCTTTTTGAAGGGTTGTTTAATCTTACGACTTTGGATCTGAGTAGAAATCCCATGATGTCAATAATTTTCAAAGATTCGCAACCGCGGATCTTTCAATCTCTCTCAGCTCTACAAACCCTTCGTCTCGAAGACTGTAACATTTTAACGATTCATTCAACCGCCTTCATAGGGTTGGAATCGCTCCAAGTGCTGAATTTAAAAGGGAACCTAATTCAACGACTTCATTTTGATTTACTGAAGGGCTTAGGCCAAGCGCAAAGAATAAATCTTGCTGATAATCGGTTGGCATACCTCGACAAAGAAGTATTTTCCAATAACCAAAATATGACTACTCTTCTCTTGTCAAACAACAAATTAACGCTCTTAAACCAGAGTACTTTTAAGCCAATTGAGTCTTCGCTTCTCTCTATCGATCTTTCGTTTAATGAAATCGTTTGTGACTGTGATCTCAGTTGGCTTCTCGATTGGATCGGTCGTCCTGTTAAAATCCTAAACGAGAATGCAACTCTTTGTTCGCAAGCATCTTTAGAGCCGCTCCGCAACAAACCTCTCCTTGATTTTGATCCCTCGGAGCTTTGTGGCCTTAGCATCCCTCTCGTATGTTTGCCTTCCATTGCTGTCATTTGTCTGGTCGCCATCGCCGTGCTCCTTCATCACTATCGATGGCAATTAAGGCATTGGTTCTTTCTCCTGAAACTGGCCGTCCTTGGGTACTTGGAAATACGAGACGCTCGGGAACACGACGAATACGAGTTCGATTTGAATATCATCTTCTACGACGATGACGAAGAATGGGTCCGTGAACATATTCGGTTAGTCATAGAAGAACGGCTTCCGCAGTACCAGAGCAACGTCTTTGGTGACGAGGACCTCGTCCCTGGTATGCACTACTTGGAGGCAGTCGACTATGTGGTGAGGCGGAGTTACAAGACCGTTGTACTGCTCAGCAGGGCCGCTGTCCGTGATCGCTGGTTCATGCTCAAGTTCCGTACGGCCATGGACCACGTGAGTGATACTCAGACCGAGTTTGTCCTCGTGATTTTCCTGGAAGACATCCCGGACAAAGAACTACCCTTCTTGGCAAGGTTGTACCTAAGTGATGGAAGACCCTATCTGCACTGGCCTGAAGACATCAGAGGACAGTTATATTTTTTTGATGAACTAACCAAAGGTCTGACCATTAATCTAAAGACGAACGATTTGATTCCTAATGGTTAGTATATTATCAATTTTCACGAGGTGACATGACGGATTAAAATGTTTTTTCCCTTTAGCGCTCCATTACGTTCTCTCTCTCTCTCTCTCTTCTATTTCTCTTAAAAGAACTCTATTCTAGGGAATATCCGGTACCCCGGTTTTTATAATTTTCTCTTTTTTCTATTCCCTCAATTTATTCAGACCCATATAGAATAAAGGACATGTATTGTCCATAAGTAAAGATTCCTATGTTGAAGAAACTGGGTTAACATTTTGAGGAGCATTTACGTGATATACATACGTCACTACCAAGGTATATTGGAATACTGTATTATTTAAAGTAATTCTTTCTGAAAGATCTACGATTATGTTGTATAATTCTCTAATGTCATGAAAAGTGTTATATTGTTATATTTTATGGGGTAATCGTAGTATAACAAGAATAAGTTCCTTATTTTGCCTCAAAAGGGAGCGATTCGCACGATTACTAACTAAAATTATTTATCACAAACGGAACATTTATTCATTGTTTCAAAACATTAGAAATACAAGATATTCACATTTTGCAGTCAAGCATTTTTGTGCATTCTCAAAATCAACTCCTATCCCTATTTCACAACTTTTACAGATAAAAAACTCAAACATTCACACATGTCCCACCCGTCGTTCAAAAAATTATCACTTAGAAAATCCCAAAATAATTTTCAGCCTTAAAGTCAGAAGACATCATGGACCAGATTCAAATGATTCAAATGATTCTATTTCTCATGCAAAACATAGTACAATGAATAAGTATATTACAAAAAATATGCAATCATGAAACGACAAATATAATAGAAATAGCACGAGAAAAGAAAAAATAACTAAAAGCAGGGCTTGTTGAAGCGTTAGTTCCACAGATGCTGTTTTACAATATAACATGAACAAAGTATACTTAGAAAATTAATAAATAGAAAAAATATGTAGCTAAGAAATTATGGATTTTCTTCTTTTTTTTTGAGGGGGGGAGGAGGGGGGCGGGGGGGGGGGGGCGGAATAAAAGAGAAGAAAAAAAAAGGAGGAAAATAGTAGAAGGCAAAAAGAAAGAAAGATACACAAAATTTGTTTGGAACTCCTTACCAAATTCAATAAGGCATTGTTCATGTATCTTTTCTTTTAAAGCATCTCTTAAAAAGCTCTTAAATCGAAATATCAACACAATTGATTTTTACATGCAGTAGGCAATTCTTGATATCTCAAATTTTGATTGCATTGCAAGTCATGTTTTGCTATTTCGTATTCTATGTTTCTTTTATTCAAAAGGCTACATTTCTTTCCTCTGCACCATACAATACAGATCGAGCTACGTGCACATCCACCATTCGCTACACACGCACGCACACACGCGCACACACACACACACACACGCACGCACAAACTCGAACACACACACACGCACGCACACATACAACCGCAATAAACTCACAAACTCATAAAGATCGTAAACACAATTTCATTTTAAATTTTACCTTCAGACCTTTCTTTGGAGGCCGCCATCCTACACTTTTTTTTCCACAGATGGTTCTGATAATTCTTTAAATGTATAATAATATGTATATATGTAAATAACATTTTGACATCAAATTATTATTGTTATTATTATACATTACGTTTAAATTTTCTTCGTTATTCAGTTATTGTATTTGGAAAAATGCAGAAATCATTTTTTTTTAAATATCAAAAGATCGTTTGAAAGAATAGCCCTCAGATTGAGTATTCCATGTAATTCAGCGATGACCGAACACACCCCTAATACTGGAGATAACATTGGATTGGATGATACCCATACTATTGACTTTGAAACACATTTCTGCTCAAGAAAAGTGAAAGAATCCAAGTTGAGGAAAAGGATTAATCCTTCACTGAAAAAGGGACTCTGGTTATTCACTGTCACACATCTTCGCTCCCAGCGATCCGTGAACTGTGTGGACAATCATGTGGCGTGGAAAAACCCGCAGGTGTAGTGGACGAAAGCTTGCTTACTAAAATTTAAGGTTAGTAGAAGCCAAAATGACATTAATGAAACCAAACTAGTATCATCCATCACGTAAAATTGTTATGATAATTCTATTACAACGAATTCCAATCATTGGGGTATCATCTTTTAAGACTCAAAAGGTTATACAAATTTTTAAAATTCTGTGTATATTCAAAACCCACTTTTTTTATTTGTCTTTTTCATTCTCTTCTTGGTTGATACTATGTTTTTCTATGTTGCTTATCGACCTGCCCTTCTATTTTCTCTACTAAACCTTTTTTTTCTATTTCACTCTTTCTTTCTATCTATTTCTGTCTGCATCGGTTTCGTATTTTTTCTCATTTGTATCCGCTTGAGTAAAAACCTATATATATATATTGCCATTTTGCTTATCTGGATATTCGCTCTCACACAATTTCTTTCTGTCCATCTTTTCCCTTTCTATCCCCGGTCCGTCTTCCGTTCTGCCTGGTTCTTCTTCTTGGTTGATTTCCTCTCCTTTTCCAGTCAGTAATCAGACATCAATGCTACGTGAGATTCACAAACACAATGAAAGATACTAACGCGATATTTCCTTTGGGTCTGCATTTTTCATCGTTTTTGCTCTAAAGTATGTTTGAAGATAAAGGTCAAAATCGTGCATCATGTCTTGAATCAGTATATCCTTGATTATACCCTACTTTCCAGTGAGTTCATAATGTATGTTGTTATATAATAGCAGTAAACACTTAACTACAATATGTGTAATTTTCTTAAACATTCTCTCGTTTTTATTGACCGATTCACATCCTATACTTGTTTTAGTATTGGGCATGTTATAACTGTGTAGTGCGGTAATATTTTCCTGTTACATAATTGTGATGTATTTTAGTCCTATACATTGTGAAAGTATGAACAATGAATTATGTTGTATTTATGTTCGTTCATCAAGTGATAAAAAAGCTTTGTAACAATTATGTTGTAGTTTCAAACTCGATTTATGGAAAATGTTTTGTTTCTATGTTATGTACGAAAAAAATTGAAGTTTTGAGAAATAAAAATCAATGAATACAACAACACAAATTGCATTATTTTTACATTAGATGAAAAATTCTTGACAGAACTGAAATATTCCTCGACCATTTTTAAAAATATAATCAGTATGTTTTTCTTTCTCACATCGATTTCTATGGCATTACATGCGAGACATTTTGTTACGCCTACTTTGGAAATATAGATTGGAATTTGACATCGAACTCTTTGGCATTACAGGCTAGCCATATTACAACTACTTCGGAAATAGAGTATCGAAGGGTGACGTCATACTATAGCCAAGTTGTCAAGGTTGCTGGGTTCAAACAATGTTTTTTGGAAACATATGTTTATGGAATATATTTAAATGTTCGAATGACATAATAAGAGTTGTATGTCGCCCTGCACGTCAACAGGAATCAATTTTATTTGTACATTTGGATTTTTCCCGACCTTTAAAGTCACTTATGCAGTTGTTCCACATCCCTGGTTCGTCAATGTCTGAGTAAGAAATGCGAAAAACGGGGCATCTGTAAGTCGCGAGAATAAGGGTGACTCCAAGAGTTCCTGGCACCGTCGGCATTAAAATCGACCTGAGTAAATGGAATACACAAACTGTGGTCAAAATCCTTGACAGCTGATGCATTTTGATTGAAAACACATTTTAATAAATACTCGGCTATTATAATGGTACTTCCACGAAACCGTCATTAAGTTACAACTTTGCCGGAGACCCAGTGAAACATGTACTAATTGTAGTTCGAGTGTTTCAATGAGCAAACTCGTACTTATTACGATTTCGTGAAACGATGCTCTCTTCTCGAATGTTTCTCTCTCAAACCCCTGATTATCAACTACTTCAATCCTGTGCTATGCATAATAGCAATTACACAAATGGATCTCATTTGACATAATCAGTTTTTGATATACCTCGCACGGATTTTATTTGTCAACAGAAACCTTTTTTTTTCTTCTTCTTTCTTGTTCTTCTTTTTCTTTTCCATGGAATAAGCCTGAACATGTTCATTGACGACCGGTCCGCAACTCTGTCTTATAGATAAAATACCAAAAGTCTGTATCCAAATGATTTAAAGAGAAGGTTGAGATCTGGGAAAAGGTAAACATTAACTTGCGAGCAGGGGCGTCGCCAAAGGGGGGGGGGGGTGTGGGGGGGTGCGACACCCCCCCACTTGTCAGGATATTGTCGGTAAAATTGCGCTGCCGTCGGGAAAAAAAGAGAAAAGGGGGAGGGGAAAAAAGAGAGGGAAAGGGAAAGAAAAAAAAAGAAAAGGAGAGGAAAAGAAAGAAAGGAAAAAAAGGAAAGAAAGGAAAAGAAAGGAAGGAAAAGAGAAGAAAGAAAAAGAAAAAGAGGGAGGAGAGGAAAGAAAGGAAAAGAAAGAAAGGAAAAGAAAGAAAAGAAGAAAGAAAAAAAAAAGTAAAAGGGAAATAAAGAAACGGGGAGTGAAAGAGAGGAGAGAGGGGAAGGTAAGAGCCTGAGAGAGGAGGAGTGGGAGTAAAAGAGAGAAGTGGGTTGTTGGGTGGAGTCGTCTCGTCGAGGGAGCAAGAAAGACACGGGTAAATATGTTGCTGTGTCGGTATTCTTGCTCGATCCTCGTGTACTATATCAATGCAGTCGGTGAGATGTATATTGTCGGTCGGCCGACAAGTTTTTTTCCGCTACAAACTGTGACTTTTTATCCGCTGTGACGACTTACAGAGTGACTACAACTACAATATTTATATTTTCTCGAAGTTTCACTTTCCTATAATATCAGCTAAAGAAATCAGAATTTTAAAATTTTTGGGGAACTAAATTCAAACAAGGTTTAAGAGTCAACAACGGTACGACGATTCGTCTTCCTTTCTCTATATTGTGATGAAACGCCAAAAAATTTGGGCTTCGCGCGGAGGGGAAAACTTCCATTTAGACGAGTCGAGAACGGTACAACAAATCGTCTTCTTTCTCTAGTAATTTAAGGAAACTTCAAAGCTTCCGCGCTTCGCGCGAGAGGGGGAAACTGAATTCAGACAAACAGGGCTTATTTAGAGTCCAAAACGGTACAACGAATCCTCTTCTTTCTCTAATAATTAAAGGAAACGTCAGAGCTTCCGCGCTTCGCGCGAGAGAGGGAAACTGAATTCAGATAAATAGGGCTTAATAAGAGTCGAAAAAGGTACGTCGAATCGTCTTCCTTTCTCTATATTGTGATGAAACGCCAAAAATTCCGCGCTTCGCGCGAAGGGGAAAACTTAGACGAGTCGAGAACGATACAACGAATCGTCTTCTTTCTCTAATAATTTAAGGAAACGTCAAAGCTTTCGCGTTAAAGGGGGAAACTGAATTCAGATGAATAGGGCTTAATAAGAGTCGAAAATGTTACAACGAATCGTCTTCCTTTCTCTATACTGTGATGAAACGCAAAAGCTTCCGCGCTTCGCGCGAAGGGGGAAACTGAATTCAGATAAATAGGGCCTAATAAGAGTCGAGAACGGTACGACGAATCGTCTTCCTTTCTCTATACTGTGATGAAACGCCCAAAATTCCGCGCTTCGCGCAAAGGGAAAACTTCATATAGACGAGTCGAGAACGGTACAACGAATCGTCTTCTTTCTCTAATAATTTAAGGAAACGTCAAAGCTTGCGCGCTTCGCGCTAAAGGGGGAAACTGAATTCAGACAATTACGGCTTATCAAGAGTCGAAAACGGTACAACGAATCGTTTCCTTTCTCTAATAATTCAAACAAAACTTCCGCGCTTTGCGCTGGAGTGGAAGCTTCATTCAGACAAGGATTAAGAGTCGAGCACGGTTCAATGAATCGTCTACGTCGAAGGGGGAAACTGAATTCAGATGAATAGGGCTTAATAAGAGTCGAAAATGTTACAACGAATCGTCTTCCTTTCTCTATACTGTGATGAAACGCAAAAGCTTCCGCGCTTCGCGCAAAGGGGGAAACTGAATTCAGATAAATAGGGCCTAATAAGAGTCGAAAACGGTACGACGAATCGTCTTCCTTTCTCTATATTGTGATGAAACGCCAAAAATTCCGCGCTTCGCGCGAAGGGGAAAACTTAGACGAGTCGAGAACGATACAACGAATCGTCTTCTTTCTCTAATAATTTAAGGAAACGTCAAAGCTTTCGCGTTAAAGGGGGAAACTGAATTCAGATGAATAGGGCTTAATAAGAGTCGAAAATGTTACAACGAATCGTCTTCCTTTCTCTATACTGTGATGAAACGCAAAAGCTTCCGCGCTTCGCGCGAAGGGGGAAACTGAATTCAGATAAATAGGGCCTAATAAGAGTCGAGAACGGTACGACGAATCGTCTTCCTTTCTCTATACTGTGATGAAACGCCCAAAATTCCGCGCTTCGCGCAAAAGGAAAACTTCATATAGACGAGTCGAGAACGGTACAACGAATCGTCTTTTTTCTCTAATAATTTAAGGAAACGTCAAAGCTTGCGCGCTTCGCGCTAAAGGGGGAAACTGAATTCAGACAATTACGGCTTATCAAGAGTCGAAAACGGTACAACGAATCGTTTCCTTTCTCTAATAATTCAAACAAAACTTCCGCGCTTTGCGCTGGAGTGGAAGCTTCATTCAGACAAGGATTAAGAGTCGAGCACGGTTCAATGAATCGTCTACGTCGAAGGGGGAAACTGAATTCAGATGAATAGGGCTTAATAAGAGTCGAAAATGTTACAACGAATCGTCTTCCTTTCTCTATACTGTGATGAAACGCAAAAGCTTCCGCGCTTCGCGCAAAGGGGGAAACTGAATTCAGATAAATAGGGCCTAATAAGAGTCGAAAACGGTACGACGAATCGTCTTCCTTTCTCTATATTGTGATGAAACGCTAAAAATTCCGCGCTTCGCACGAAGGGGAAAACTTAGACGAGTCGAGAACGATACAACGAATCGTCTTCTTTCTCTAATAATTTAAGGAAACGTCAAAGCTTTCGCGCTAGAGGGGGAACTGAATTCAGAAAATGAGGGCTAATTAAGAGTCGAAAACGGTACAACGAATCCTCTTCTTTCTCTAATACTTTAATGAAACGTCAAAGCTTCCGCGCTTCGCGCGAGAGGGGGAAACTGAATTCAGAAAATAAGGGCTAATTAAGAGTCGAAAACGTTACAACGAATCCTCTTCTTTCTCTTATATTTTAATGAAACGTCAAAGCTTCCGCGCTTCGCGCGAGAGGGGGAAACTGAATTTAGATGAATAGGGCTTAATAAGAGTCGAAAACGGTACAACGAATCCTCTTCTTTCTCTAATAATTTAAGGAAACGTCAAAGCTTCCGCGCTTCGCACGAGAGGGGGAAACTGAATTCAGATGAATAGGGCTTAATAAGAGTCGAAAATGTTACAACGAATCGTCTTCCTTTCTCTATACTGTGATGAAACGCAAAAGCTTCCGCGCTTCGCGCAAAGGGGGAAACTGAATTCAGATAAATAGGGCCTAATAAGAGTCGAAAACGGTACGACGAATCGTCTTCCTTTCTCTATATTGTGATGAAACGCTAAAAATTCCGCGCTTCGCACGAAGGGGAAAACTTAGACGAGTCGAGAACGATACAACGAATCGTCTTCTTTCTCTAATAATTTAAGGAAACGTCAAAGCTTTCGCGCTAGAGGGGGAACTGAATTCAGAAAATGAGGGCTAATTAAGAGTCGAAAACGGTACAACGAATCCTCTTCTTTCTCTAATACTTTAATGAAACGTCAAAGCTTCCGCGCTTCGCGCGAGAGGGGGAAACTGAATTCAGAAAATAAGGGCTAATTAAGAGTCGAAAACGTTACAACGAATCCTCTTCTTTCTCTTATATTTTAATGAAACGTCAAAGCTTCCGCGCTTCGCGCGAGAGGGGGAAACTGAATTTAGATGAATAGGGCTTAATAAGAGTCGAAAACGGTACAACGAATCCTCTTCTTTCTCTAATAATTTAAGGAAACGTCAAAGCTTCCGCGCTTCGCACGAGAGGGGGAAACTGAATTCAGATAAATAGGGCCTAATAAGAATCAAAAACGGTACCACGAATCGTCTTCCTTTCTCTATATTGTGATGAAACGCCAAAAATTCCGCGCTTTGCGCAGAGGGAAAACTACATTTAGACGAGTCGAGCACGGTACAACGAATCGTCTTCTTTCTCTAATAATTTAAGGAAACGTCAAAGCTTGCGAATGGGGAAACTGAATTCAGACAATTACGGCTTATCAAGAGTCGAAAACGGTACAACGAATCGTTTCCTTTCTCTAATAATTCAAACAAAACTTCCGCGCTTTGCGTGGGAGGGGAAGCTTCATTCAGACAAGGATTAAGAGTCGAGAAGAGTACACCAAATCGTCATAATTGAATGAAACGTCAAAGCTTCCGCGCTTCGCGCAGGGGGGGGGGAGAAACTGCAATCAGACAAGGATTAAGAAACGAGGACGGTTCAACGAATCGTCTACTTTCTCTAATAATTTGATTAAACGCCAAAAATTCCGCGCTTCGCGCGGGAGGGGGTGAAACTGAATTCAGACAAGGATTAACAGTCTTATAATGAAACGTCAAAGCTTTCGCGCTTCGCGCGGGAGGAGGGGAAAACTTCATTCAGACAAGGATTAACAGACGATAACGGTACAATAAATCGTCTTCTTTTCCTAATAATTTAAGGAAACGTCTAAGCTTCCGCGCTTCGCGCGGAAGGCCTATCACCCACACCCCCCCTAATGAGCGCGCTTCGCTTGCTCACTACCGCCCCTCCCTAAAATAAGATCCTAGCTCCGCGCCTGCATAATAGCTATGAATGCTGACTAAGTTGACGAAATAATTCGTATATTTGTGTCGTCGTGGAAAATGACCATTTGCGCATACGCAAGTAGTACAGATAGTCTATAGGAAAAACAATTTAGCCTTCGGCCCCGGGTTTATAGGGTTAAATGTGTAGATATTGGACATTTAATTTTGTCGGTAATTGGTGGCTAGTTTTGTCGGTAATCGTTGGCCTCTACACCCCCCCCCCCCCCCCCCCACTGAAAAAGGTCTAGCGACGCCCCTGCTTGCGAGCGTTATCATCGTATTATGCAAGCGTGGAATAACATCAGATAAAACATGTTCCCTGAAAAGAATGGCTCTTCAAATGCCTTCATATTCTAAATATGGCATGTAACATCATACAAAACGGGACGGATTTTTATGCCACATGTTCGTGTAGTCGCATGTACATTATTCTGTGTACATTACATGTAACTTTATCAAGACTGGGCAAAATTTCTGATCATTTTGATGTTTCCAGAACCTTACAGTACACACCAATACTTATATGCTAGATGATCAACCTTTTCTGATCGATTCCATGTTTCTTTCACAATGCAATCTCATGACCAGAACTAAACTTTATCTTTAAACTAAAACATTGTCATTTGGGAGGTTTGGCCAACATGGTTTCAATCGATCGCAACATAGCATATAATATTATTTTGTTTGTGCTTTCCCAAACAAGCAGTATTTGCCATAATAGTTAAAATTAGGAACGGGTTGGTCGAACTCTGGATATGGATGGCTCCCCTTCCATCGCCGAAAGTTACGCGATAGATGGCGATCTAGTGCGCTCTTATCTGTTTGAGCGCATGGAATGTTTAATGTCAAGCCCAACGTTATTTCTCAAATGAGAGCCCGTTATTAGCTTATATTTTCAAGAAAAACGTTCATAAAAGCATATACTAAGGAAGTTTCGATCCGGTATCTTATTTTGGCTCAAGGTCTGTTCAAACACCGTGAAATTAGGAGGCCAGAGAGAGAGAGAGAGAGAGAAAGAGAGAGAGAGAGAGAAAAAGAGAGGGAGAGTTAGAGAGAAGCCAGGGGCTAACAAATAGCAAACTAGAGCGAGCTGGAAAGGGGAGGGGGCGGGGTTAATCGATAAAGAGATCGAGAGAGATCGAGAGAGAGAGAGAGGCATGTGTCACTGGCAACTTCAAAGAGAGAGAGCGAGAGAGAAAGAGAGGGAGAGAGAGAGAGAGAAGAGAGATAGAGAGAGGGAGAGAGAGGGGGAGAGAAGCGACATGAAGGGAGAAAATGTGGGGAGGAAACAGAGAGAGAGAGAGAGTGAGAGAGAAAAAGAGATACAAGATGAGAGAAAATGGGCTGCAATGCTGGATCCAGGGTTCGTTGACCGTAATAAGTCCCACATCTCTAATACAAGCCAGAAAAAGGGGAGTGTCCCCCCCCCCCTTTTTTTTTTTGGGGGGGGGGGGGGACATATAGGCAGGTTTTAGTTTTGGGGGACACATTTGCAACCCCATCCCCTTCTTAAGTACAATTCCATTGATCTCATTATCCTTCTTTTATCTCTGTCCTTCTCTCTTCATGTATCCGTCATATTGTCTTTCTTTCTCTCTGCTTCTCTATATTTTCCTCTCTATCTCTCTCGTTTCCCAATGGATCCCACTGTACCACCCCTCCCCCTCTCTCTCATACCCATCTCTCCAACCCCTCTCCTTCTCTATCATACTCCCTGTCCCTTTTTTCTTCTCCGTCTCTCTCATCTAAATCATATATCGTAGACTTTCACAATGCACTCCCCCTATGGAATAATAATTGTTCATTGCCACTTCTTTTATTTCATGATGTAGTCCCTGCATTTATGTAATTTCAACCAGGAATATTTGAACCTTGATGTATCTGTACCATACATTTCGATGGTACTCTAACCTGACATAGCACAACAGTTAAACAGAAAAAAGAAGAAAAAAATATATAAAAAAGAAATGCATTGACTGCATATGAAATGTAAAACTTTCCCAAACTTGATGCTTTGCATACATACTTGTAGACATAGTGATGCATACTCATTTGATATGTCTACGAGACTGTGAAATATTCCAGAAAATGGATTAAAAGTATAAATAACAAAGCATAACATCGAATCAGTGAATCTTGCAAGGGTAATCGCACTGTAATGGAGTGACACAAACTCACAGGCGTTCAACAGTGATTACCATAAAATTTGATTAAATTTCAAAGGCCACTATTTGAAATGGAAGATTGTTTTGTATTCATCTTGGTTTTGATCAATTATATCTCCTGTCATAGAATGATTAAGATTAAAACATAGAAAATATGACGAGGAGTAATAATGAAATATAGCCCACCGTTTCAACTAGTGGCTATTGGAATGTGTCCCAACACTGTTTATTTATGATAATCAAGTTCAAATGTTAAAAACAGGGTTTTACTTGTCCCTCTATGACAATGGAACTGTCCTTGCGTCTTGATAGGGCCTACATCTTGGCGGCACCCCCCCCCCCTTCCCCATGCCACTCCCCATTAACTTTTCTTGAGTCAATAAATAAAACTTTTCAACTTTGACTAATTTACAACAGTTCCTCTCGAATAATATTTCCGTCACTGAGAAGGGCAAAACTCAAAAAATTAAACCTTCATGTTGATTTTCACTCTGAAGGGTAAACATACAAGAAAAACAAAAAGTAAAACACCTGTTAACTTTAATACTTTCTTTTGGATTTAAAATTACCGAGACATTTTTCAACATGATTTGATTATGAATTGTCAGTTCATATATTTTCATATATTGAACGTTGAATCAAGCAATATTTGTACAATATTGATCTAGACAAAGCAAACAACAATAAACATACATTGAGTTGCTCAAAAAAACATTCAAAACCTGTATTTCACAAGGAGGTACTTTGGGAAAGGTTGGTCTGTCATTCTTGTCTGTTATGAAGGCTTCTGGGAATGAAACAAGATCGACAAAGGTCCCGAGATCAGAGTCATCATCATCATCATCCTCAAAGCCCAGATCACTGAAAGAAAGAAATGCAAAACAAACATATAGAGGTTTTGAGGTCAAGTGGTTTGATCACTCTTCTTGGAAAGCAAAGGTCGTGGATTCCAGCCCAAGTACAGGCGAGTGTTTCACAAAGACTAAGATTGACTTTAAGTTGGACTTAATTATGGCAGTCTACTGGTTCCTGTCACCTTTGGTCTCTCAATTATGAACTTTACATAATATTTATTCCTTAAATAATGAACTATGAAAAATGAAAGTTTCTGTAGATGCATGTATGTGACCATGATTTGTACGTCCCTTAGAGACCAATGCCAGTATAAAATGGTGAGAGAAAACAGTGGCATGAACGGCCTGCCATAGTTAAGTCCAACTTAAAGTCAATCTTAGTTTTTGTAAAACACTCCCCAGGACTTTTGTAACAAATATATGCACTACAAAACACATCTAAAGGCGGCACTGAAAGGGCAACCGTTTGGTATTTTTTTTAATTTTGTTCTGTTTTTAATGACAAATTTATGCAAACTGTCGGTTGAATCTGTGGTAAATAAATGGGCAAGTCCAATGTATTCTTCGTCCAATGTGTTACTGATCACATAAGACATTATTGTAGGCCTATAAATGATGATAATATTATGTTGATAGCCCAACTAGAGGGTGGATCAGACTAGTTTCAAAGGAAAATGAAGCACTTGATTTGTTCATGTTCATTATTTCATTGTACATGTACTCGCTGATGTATGGGCACACAAAATGAACAAAAAAATCAAGGATGTGCCCAAATAGATCAACATTCAGATAATTCTTGCCTGTCATGGTTGATGTGGCCTTTCACTTGTTGCATCAATACTGTCCAAGCTGTTTCTCTGAGACAACTCAGCATGCGAAGATCAGATTCGATGGATGGTTGAACGGTGATCTGACTCCAAGGTGTTTCTGATTGTTCTTTTATCTCACGCTCCCATCAGGATTCTGAAAAATAAAAATAAATATTTCTTGGAATTTTAATAGTTTTAATAGCAATGGAATCTATAATACAGTCATCTTAGCCTTGAAGCCTTTAATATGTGCTCAGTATAACTCAAAACCAATCATAACCACAATTTGATTTGGCATGCTGTACTGGTACATGATATCTTTCTGACTAGCAAGAATACAAAAACATAATGATTATGTACATGACTTTAAGAGAACATGATTATTAAAAATTAGACTTATGAAAATATCAACGAGCCGTCACAATTTGGAATTATCATAGAATCAAAAATAGAGAATTTAAGGATTAGGGGGAATGCTCAATATGACACTCTCCAAATGAAAATATAACTTGCTTTGAACAGCTCAGCTTGATTCTTGAATACTAGACAGAGTGTATTTGTATTGGCATACCATCCTCTTTCTAGCAGCTCCTGATTATTCTCAATCTGCTAATGTTATCATCTCGACTTACCGTCACTTTCCTCTTCTCATTTTTGGTCTTCTTTCTTGTCTCCTTTTTCGTCCCTTCTCTCGTTTCCTTCTTGGCCTCCTTCTTGGTATTCTTTTTCCTCCCTTCTTTTGTTTCCTTCTCAGCCTCCTCCTTGGTATCCTTTTCCATCCCTTCTTTGGGTCCCTTCATGGTGTCCTTTTTGGTCTTCTTCTTAGTTTCTTTTTGTGACCCTTCTTTTCTTCCCTTGCTGATCTCCTTTTTGTTCTTTTTTGTTGTACCTTCTTTTGTTCCCTTTTTTGTTCCCTTTTTCCTTTTCTCTTTTGTCTCTGTTTTCACTTCCTTTTTCATTGCCTTCTTTTTCTCCTGTATAGTATCCTCTTTCATCTTTTTAATAACCTCTTTTGTCATCTCCTTTTGCTTGTCCTTTTTCACCTTAATGCTTTTATTCTCGGACGTCTCCTCTCTCAGCCTTTTTTTCTTTTCCTTTTTAATTTCATTCACAGCCTCCTTTTCTGTCTCCTTTTGCATCATCAATTTTTGCTCCTTCTTCTTATCCACTTTTGTCTTCCTTTGGGTTTCCTTTTCAGCTCCTGTTTTTGTCTGCTTTCTTGTCTTATTTGTCAACTCCTTTTCCAACTCCTTCTTCTTATCCGTTTTTGTTTTCTTTTTCGTTGTTTGTTTGGTCTCATCAGTTTCTTGCCCACTTTTTGGCTCCTTCCTATCAGTTTTTGTCTTCTTTTTCGTTGGTTTCTTGGCCTCCTCTGCAGCTTCCTTTCTAGTTTCATTTTCTATCTCCCTTTCCGGCACCTTCTTCTTATCAGTGTTTGTCTTCTTTTTTGTTGGCTTTTTGGTCTCTATTTCTGTCTCACTTTTCTGCTCCTTCTGCTTTTCCCTTTTTTTTTGCTTCTTTGCCTCCCTTTTTGTCCTTTTCTTCATGGCCTTTTCCAGTTCCTTCTCTGTCTCACTTTTCCCCTCCGCATTCATCTCCAGTTTTGTTTTCTTTTTTGCCCCCTTTTTGGTTTCCTCTTTCCTCGCCTCTTTCGTCTTCACTTTTGTGTTCTTCTGCTTCTTCATCTCCTTCATTGTGCCACTTTTCTTTTTCCTCTTTGGAGCATCTACATTTGGTAAACAAACAAAAACAAAAAGAGAAAAAAAGGTAAGTTAGTGTTGCATACAATATAGGATAAATAAAACCCCTATAAGTGATTCATGAAGCAATCATTGTAGGCAGTTTCACCACGAAATTTCATCACAAACATACACTTTTTAGCTCTAGCTATCCAAATTAAATAGAGTTGGTATAAATCTTTCTGCTTATAAAAATATCCACAAAATGATTTTGAAGTTGATGCTTGTCCTCTCTTGACACACAAAGTAATTTCTCATAGTAGTTTAACTACAAGGGGGAGGGGGGGGGGGGCAAATGGCCCCCCTTCCAATCAATGGCATACCTTATCTCCCCCCCCCCCGCAAAAAAAAAAAGAGAGAGGAAGAGAGACAGAGAGAGAGAGGGAAGACAAAGTGAAAAGATAATATTACAGCCCCCACTCATGTTCTCTCGCATTTCATCCATCTAAGACTTGTCCTCACAAGTGCATGCACCCCCCCCCCCCCCCCCCTCTGTACAACATAAGGGGGATTCATGCTATCCTATGCTCTTCTGCTTCTTGCATTTTGATGCAGGGCTTTTAGTCTTCACAGAAAATTGGGACCTTTACTCACTATCTAAATTGATACAGTGCGCTTTTGTATACTTACCATTTTTCTTTCCACCTGCTCCTGTAACTGTCAACACTTTCTTTCTCTTTTTCTTCTTTTCCTTCTTAGCAGCATCTATAGGTTGGAAACAAAAGAAGGGGGAAACACTTTAGTATTGCATACAAGGATGTAAAATATAATGCATTGGTGATTCAACAAACAAATTTATTGGATATTGATATTCAATCTGAACTACAATGTTTTGGTAATTATGCAAAAGAAAAATTAAAATTGCATTAACAGTTGCATTTGCCCCAATGGCAAAGCATTTCAATGTACATGTACTTCTTTCACATCTGTAAAAAGTGTGCTAAACACAAAATATTAGAATAATTTTTTGATTACCTTTTCTGTTTTTCTTTGGTCTGGTGACATGTTCATCCTTGAGCACCATTCCCTGCACTTCCACTGACGAAGTGTCGTTGAGGTATCTCAATGACAGACTTCTGCCGTCTATGATGGCTGGACAACTCTCAAGGTCCTTCAGAATGCACGGGGCGGTATCCTCATGGCAATACATTACAAACAACTTCTCTTCCTTTTCTATTTGTGCCCAGGCTGATAGTAAATCCTGGGATAATGTCTTTGTGTGTGATTGAGGATGATGGGTAGGGTCCGCAGGAGTCGAGTGCTGGAATGGTGTGCAGATGTCATCCTGTTGTCCATCCATTTCAACATCATCAATAGGCATTGATTCGCCAAAGTTATATCTTGTTGAAGCCGTAGCATGATCCCGACCTGCCAGTGGTGCACATTTTGGTGAAGTGGCCTGATCTTCCATTTCCTGAAGGCTATCTGGTGTTCTATCATGGGTCTTTTCATCAACGACCATTATATCATCATGTTCTAGAAAATTCCGTGACTGCGATGTCGCTCCTGTACCCGTGACAGGCTCAATTTCAGATACTCTATTCACCGTTTCCTGTTGGACACAGCTTGGTGCCACATCCAAGGTCACTGCACCTTTCCTAAAATCCTGAGGAGAATGTCCCTTTTTACTCTCAAAGAAGCTACTGATTTCTTTCTCCAGCAGCGTCTTGTTTGCCTCATCAACAGTACTGTCGCTGATGTCTTCAGACTCAGGATCGATGATGTCTCCAGCAAAAGCGCGTCTTTGGATGATGGGCGGGCTTGAGCTCCTGGAGTCTGTCTGTTCATCCTGGAAGCTAAGAATTCTGGTAACTCTGTCCATATCCGCCACTGCTTCGTCTGTACATTCTGGACTTGGGTTGAACCATCTCTCGTACATTTCATCCAATTTTTCAAAGTCCAAATCTGCTTGGGTACACTCTTGACCACTGCTTGTCACTACAGCTTGAGGACACTTCTGACTGGGGTTGAACCTGCTTTCATACATCTCATCTAATTTCTTAAAGTTCAAATCTGGCGTTTTCCCCTTTTTTTCCTTAACAGCAAAACCAGATGCATGTGTGATATCCTCTTCATTTTCCTTTGGCCTAGGTGCTACTGCTTTATCTTGCATACTAAGGTCTGGTTCGAGTAAACTCCGCCGTCCATTCAGACAGTTCAGGTTATCCAACTGTTTCTTTTCGTCTACAGCTGTTTTCTCCAACTCTTTCATTTTCAGGGAAGGGCTCTTGATAGTATGGAGTGGGTTTTGTCCAACCTTTTCACCTGTTTTCTTCATTTTCATATGACTAAGATCAATGGCCTGTTGAAGCTTCTTCTTGTCCATCTTTTTCAAACTACGGCATCGATGAATTTCATCCAAACCTCTCATGGATCTGGACAGTAACCTTTGTCCAGGTGACACAAAAGGCACACTGTTCCTCTGCTTCTGAATTCTTGGCGATCTAGTAGAAGCAGAAATTTTCTTTCGTTCTGTGACTTCACACTTGTGAAAACTGTCATCACTTATGCGATGATCATCATCGTGTTCCAGATTTTGGGTAGAATCTTTAGTCTTATCCACTATGCCAGCCAAGAAGACATCTGCTTCCACCCCTGGTGGACTGCTTGATCCGGAGATATCAGCATCATTTAGAGTTAATGAACTATTAGGTGGTTGGGTCTCATCATCAACCTTTTCATTTTTCTTCTTTCTTACCTGACTACAATCAATGAACTCCTGTAGCTTTTTCATATCTACAGTTGTCATGGATACTGTACGACGTCGATGGATTTTATCCAAGCCATTTGTGCTTCTGGACAGTGATCTTTTTCCAGGCGACACAAAAGGCATGCAGCTCCGTCGCTTCTGAACTCTAGGTGATCTTGATGCAACAGAAATTGTTTTACAAGAGTTTTTTCTTTTCTTTACCTCACTTTTAAGATACATTTCATCAATCCTTTGAAGAAAATCAACCGGTTCTTGACTTTGTGATGAATTGGTCAAATGGCCAGAGACATCATGGTCACTTGTAGTAAATGAAACCCCAAGTTCATGTGGTTGGGTATCAAGATCAACATTTTTATTTATCTTCTTCTTTCTTACCCTACTCTCGATGGCCTCACATAACTTCTTCATATCCATGGTTGTCATGGATACTGCACGACGTCGATGTATTCCATCTAACCCATGCATGCTTCTGGACAATGACCTTTGCCCCGGAGATACAAAAGACATGCTTCTTCGTCCCTTCTGAACTCTAGGTGATCTTGACGCTACTGTTTTACTGGCTGAAGATGTCTTTCTTTTGGGCACTGCAGGTTGAAGGTTTATCTCATCAGTCCCTTTGGGATGGTCATGCTGTTCTTGATGTTTGGAAGAATCTGCCAAGAATTCATTTGTGTCTATTACCAGAGATTTGCTTGATGATGGACCAGAGACATCACGGTCACTTGTAATAAATGACGCATCAGGCTCATAGGGTTGGGTATCGTTATCAACCTTTTCACATTTCTTCTGTTGTCCTATGCGACTCTCGATAGCCTCGCTTAGCTTCTTCATATCCACGATTGTCATAGACACTGTACGACGTCGCTGGATTCTATCCAAACCATGCCTGTTTCTGGACAGTGACCTTTTTCCAGGTGACACAAATGGCATGCTCTTCCATTGCTTCTGAATTCTAGGTGATCCTACAGAAATTCCTTTGACAGGTGAAGATTTCTTTCTCTTGATCGCTGTAGATGTATGGTACATCTCATCAATTCCTTGGGGATCATCATCATCATTTTGATTGTTGGCTAGATCTTGCTTCTTCTTACTTGACACCACACTGGTCAAGGAGGCATCTGCTTCCATCCCTGAAGACTTCCTAGATGATAAATCAGATACCTCATGGTCACTCGTAGGTGACGACACCAAAGATTCTTTGGATTGGGTGGGTAGCTTGTGGGGACCTTCCTTTGTCCCGGACATCACCAGCTGTTTCCTCCTGACTGTCCGCTTTGATACCGGCCTACTCAGCGGAGACATGAGACAGATCAAAGGGCTCTTCATCCTTCCTGTCTCATCAAATCCATCTATACTTGTGCAGAATTGCAGGAGACCATCATTTCTGTAGGGAATAAGGCAGGAAAAAGAATATTATAATGATCAAAAAGATTCTTAAGACAACCATATAGTAAAATGAATCATTATAATTATTTTATTATTATTAGAACCTTTAGTAAATGTGTTATTTCCACTAATTTTTACTGAATATTGATCTCAAGGAAATAGACACTGCCATGTCTGTATCAAATTACACAAATTGAGTAAAACAATTAATTAGCGATGCCAAAAAAAAATGGAATTATTTTCATTTATAAACCATGTCAAGATATTAAAGAAAATTGTATCAGGGTGCCAATGCAAAATCCAATTAAAATTATTTAGAAGGGGACTTAATAGCATGGCTTTTAAAAAGGATCTAATTTTTGGTCAAATGTTTTCTCCATGGCAAAGATGAGAAAACAAACTGTTCATAACTTTCATTGGCTAAAATATTAGGAAAATTATTTTTTTTACAAATTCCTGTATCTTAAAATTGTTATGGCATAACACCCTACAGGAAATCAGTCTTGTCAATGCTCATTAGGATTCATAGCTAGAGTGTAATGTCTAGGCAATCATGTTTAGTCTGAGAGGGCAGGTGGAATACTTTAAAATCGATTTCAAGGGACAAAAAAACATGCCAGGAAACATTTTTGCTACTAACTACCCCCTACCCCCACTCCATTGTCCTCTGAGCAAGACAGAGTATCAGCATAGTATCATATACTCAGGAATAATTTTCACTGCTAATTACAAATGTATCTTGGAAGTTGGATCTACCCCCCCCCCCCCCCAATTATACTCTATACCAACACATAGCCTACCATACAACACCATGAAAACCACAAATTTCTGTTACTTCTCATGTGATAATAATATTGTCCATGAAGCTGTTAAATAACTTTGATTTGTTCCCCCTTTCAAATTCATCATTATTTTGAGGCAAGTAATGAATAATACAACACCCTATATATAGGGATTGTGCAACCCCCCCCCCCCCCCTGTCAAACGAAATGCATGGTCTAGTCTAGGTTTATATATCTTAAACACACAACAAATTAATTGTTTGCCCCCCCCCCCCCCCCCCCCATCTCCTACTTGAGAACCTCCTTTTCATGTACCCTCAAGCTAATTAGGCTCAAATGTTATCACTCTTCTGAAACTTAATGTGAGAATTGATTGATATGGTGCCTCCACGATCTGACAACCTTTTTTTTTTTTTTTTTTCCATTTGTTTTTGCTTGGCAGCACTTGGGCACACTAGTTTTTAACACGTGTAATGCACCCCGTCCCGAGCAATGACCTCTACCAGTGGTCCCGAGTCATGGATACGCTACAGCGCGCGCTCTGCGAAGAATTTCTACCAGTACCAGTAAGGTGTGGCCCATGCGCGTTTCCGTTAGCGCTCGAGTCGAATCACTCGCGGCCTTGTCCCCGGCGGGCGGCCCGCATCACATCCGGACCGCACTCGATCGCGCCGCATTACCACCACAACTTCAACATTCACTTCATTCAACATGATCATTGATAATTACAAATTTAGGAATCCCATCACATTATCTTTTGGAATGTCTGCTCATTACATATTCCTTACCCAAAATGAGTTTTGATTTACAGCAAATCAAATCAGCTTTTCAGGCCTTTCGTTGCTCCACACAGCTCCAGGAACTGGATCCTTGCATGGTTCCGTGCACGATACGTCGATCTGCGCATCATCACGTGCACCTGTTATGCCCCTCCTTCCTTCTGAAACTGGCGACCAAATCAAAAGCGAAGCTCATTCATGGTAGTGTAAGAGCAAAAATTAGACTCCTTCCATACTTGTATTTGTTACAATTACTAGGGACTTTTAAATTTGCACGTCGACACAGTGGACTGCTACGTGTGACGTTTTAAGGCACAAGTAGCAGTCCACTATGTCGACGTGCAAATCTTAAAGTACCTCATATTTGCTTCTCTAGCCTCTTCTCTCTATATTTATTTCATATCATTTGCTAATAGCACGATTACATATTCATTTACTTCAATTACTCAGCCCAATTCTTTCCTCCATTCATCTCTTCTAATACCAAGTCGTCAATCTCACCTGCATGTTCCTTTGTTCTTTTCTCATTCTTTATTCATGGTTGTGTGAATGCATTAGGCTTTTCCATTTCTTACTTTTCCTTGGTTCGTTTTTCCTTTTCCTTTTGAATGTTCAGTCTTTTCTCATAAATCCTATGTTGCTATTGGTTTGTGATGTATTCATTTGAATATACTTTGCTTAAAAATGGTCAGTATGATGCTGCATAGCAGCCTACAAGCTAGTCAGACCCGCAATGCATGGACCTCAATAGGCCAGTTTCGTAAATGTAACCAAATTTAATGCATAAGTGTTTGTGAAGTGAATACAAATTAATTCATTCACCTGATAGGAATAATAGTATAAACTGCATATATTAAGTGTTGCTAGGTAGGTCAAGCCATAATGTTTGTCCAACCTGACAACAACTAATGTATGCAGTTCGGATTCTGTCTATTGAAATACTATTATTCTTATCAGATGAATAAAATAATTTGTATTGAGGCACTTTACAAAGACTTATGCATTAAATTCGGTTACATTACGAAACTGGCCTATTCTGAGTCAGTTGTATTAATTTATGGCTTTGCTTCTTTTAGTTGGAGATTTTGAAGAGAGGATTTATTTGAGTTTGGCAATGTTTTTTGATGATTGGGGCTTTTAATTTATATTGGTGAGAGGTTAATTTTTATTATTTTACAGTAAAAATGTAAAGTAGGCTGTTTAGGGATGCACCCGAAGTGAACGACGACAGGGTAAATTGTCGTTTGGTTCAGTTGTTCTATATCGCCCAACATCATGTTGGTCTCACATCATTTCGCCTTTTAACAACATTTCCTGCAATATTGAACCAATTTGTCCAATCATCATGCAGTTCTGTCCAATAATCACTTTGTCTAATGACCTATTGGTCTATTATAACCGTTTTGTCCAAGAACCATTTGGTCCAAAATCATCCAAACCCATGGACCGGGGAGATGTGATCGAGTTGGATTAGTGGTAAAGAATGTCCGTGGTACAGTCAGCTCTGTCTTTTCCTACAAACTTGACTCAGCGGACCCCGGTTCGAGAATGGGTCACGTCCTTCAAATGGTGACGTTAAAGGAGTCCCCATGACACCGGAGTGTTGGCTCAGTCAGTAGAGCGTCCGCCTCACAACCGGGAGGTCGTGGGTTCGAACCCCGGCCGCGTCATACCAAAAGACGTTAAAAGATGGGAGTTGTTGCTTCCTTGTTTTGGCGTTCAACAATAAGGGATAGAGCAACGTCGATCTGGCGCTGCTCAGTGGCTGCCGGGCTCACGATCAATTGGGCAAAAAGAATTTCCGTTTCGGTTTAATAAAATTTGGAGTGGACTATTAGGCTATTATTATTATTATGATTGAACGATTGTTATTATATCTGAAGATGCTGATATCTGATTGATAAACGTCTGTAATTTTTTTTAAAAGGTTACACACAAACACACATTTTGTCAAATCACCATTCTGTTTAATTGCCGGTTTTAGCAATATCCATTTGATGTATCCGTTTCGGCTAAGCCCATTTAACATCCACTAATAATTGTTCCACATCATAACTTTGTCTAATTACCATTAGGTCTACGTCTAGCCTACTTACCATGCACTTTGCCCAATAACCAATTAATCTTATTAATCATTTCTTCCGATGCCTAATTGGTCAAAAACATCATTTGGTCCAATCTTCAGTTTGTCTAATGAACATTTAGTCTTTCATTATTTTTTCTAATATCCATTTGGTCTAATAGCCTACTTATTCTATGATTTCAAGAGCTATGGAATGATGCAGATTACTTATAGTACAGCCTTATCATTAAAAAAAAAGAGTAGGCAATAGAAAATATTTCAACTGCCACAGTATCATAAATATGCACTTAAAACATGTACAAAAAGTTCTAGGAAATCCAAGTGGTGGAAAATATCCCCAATAAATGATAATCTTTTTTTTCCTTGATTTCCATGTACCGTATTAAGCATCAACAGACCGAGTTATACATCAAGATTAGTCGAATTGGACACACTTACTATTATCTTTAAATGCCGTTGGAATTTAACCTTTTTATCGTTTTGGCATGCAAATGGGACATAGTACCTTTTAAAGAGATTGTCACGCATTCAATATAATAATACCAGTGGGTTTCTATTGCCTACTGGTACATTTCGCCGATTTCCCCTTGTTTAACGATGAATGGTAACGCCAATACTAAATTTCAGAAATAGTGCATTGCATTCTAGAAACGAAACGAAACCAATATCAATTTTAGGTTCATTACACTTTTCCTTTCATCCTCACCTCAAAGAGGTTTATCCCCCATTACTATTAGATGATCGATAGAAAATGGCTATCCCCTCTACATTGATTGAAGAATATGATTACGAATATATATTGAGCTTCTCCGTGGTATTTAGAGCGCATCGTCTAATAACTGTTATATCGAACGTTGCTATGGTAACCAGAATGGATTCTCTGGATAACAAATTTAATATACCTGATGGATAAGCTAACAAAGGGCCTACCATCGTCTAGTGGGTTTGCCACTGATGTCATGTAGGAAAATGTGGGTCAGAATCATAAATGTAATGCATGAAAAGCACAACTTAATCAATTTTAACCAGAATTTTAACGTAATCCCGGTAGACTATGATTAGGTGTACTAGGACCTCAATAAATTCTGATAGAATTCACGTCATACTTGTTGAGCTTTTTTTTAATGAAAATGCATTTGAACTGAAGCTCGTCCAAGCGATAGGATGCACTTTAGTGATAATATCGAGGTTCGGTGAGTTGCAAGACACCTATTATGTCGAGGTATGTATTTTTATCTATAAAAGAAAGAAACAAAATGTTCATATGGCATACTGAATTAATGTTTTGTTTAAAAAAAATCATATTTGAAACTCTACAAATATTTTCAAAATACACATATCATAAATATATAACCATCCTCTTTGTTGCTATCTAGAGTGTATAATCTGAAATGAATCATTGGGAAGGTATTATTCGTGTATATTTCCTTATCTTATTCCAGAGTAATACCATTATCATTTGTTTTCCTATTTAATATAAAATCATAACATCTGGTCTAAACATCACGATATACATATCATGTAAGGGTGAGCGCTTTCATCCACTAATGCTCAGTAGGGTTGTCGTGGTCTAGTGGATGTGTCACCGGACTGTGGATCACATGGTTCACGGTTCGAGTCCAACCTCGGCACTAATGTCCTTTGGCAAGGTATTAAATATTTATATATCTCTAACTGTGGGGAAAATATTTTATGTTTTAGGTCTTTTGCTAAATAGTTTGTACTAGTTACATGTACTGGGCAATTTTGAGCTCTTTCTGATTGGGAGAACCTGACCACCACCCCCTCCTCCCCCTCCCCCTCCTCCTGTCCCAGCACACACACACACACACACACACACACGACCACCATCAAAAACACCTTACAATCCAAGCTTGTCGTGTTTCAAAGGGAATTTAGTAATAATGACATTAGTTTAAACAGTACAACGAAGTTTTGAAGAATGTAAAACGGGAAATATAGATTATGTTCTCAAAACAGCCTTTTATTTTAACGACAATTATTGTTACATAGACATTTTTAATAGAATTATCGAATTTATTAGTTTTTAGCATCCAAATCCAATCGATATCGAGGTGCCTCCTGATCTGTATTAAAGTTCAACAATCAAACTTTTAATATTTTGGTATTTGCTTCATACATGGTCCAGATAAGAGACCTTAAAAACAAAAGAGAAGACCTTATGTCGAATGATGAAGAAATCCTTGATGAGGGCAAATTAATAACTTGTATCTCATGCTTGGGAAACTTATAGTTTTTAGCCCTCTCTTATATCTTCTTGAAAGAGTTCGTGACCGAGGCTAGTATCCTGGGTGTGAAATCCTCGTACAATTTGTGATTTTCCATGACTCTCTTTTCTCTCTTTTCATTTCTTTCTTCTGCTTTTTTTCGGTACGGATAGCATGCACCCAATGAAAGTGAAGTCAGCAGTTATTGTGACGTCACAGCCGTGCAGTCCCCTTTATTATGACGTTGTATGTGTCGATTAACCCCTGTGAAAAGGAATGAAAAATTGAAATCATGCATTAATTAGAACATGTACATGTTAAACACTTGGCACGATCGCGATCGCAACGGCTATCACTGAGAAAGTCAACATCAAGTATAGCAGGGAGAAAAGAAAGCTTCCAAGTATTGCAGAAATAGGAAAAAAGTTGCGTAAAAGTAAACAAGAAAAAGAAAAATTGCTACCGAGCGAAATTCATTGACACTATAGTACACTATGAAAAATGGGGACATTTTAAATTATCACACATCAGCATGAAATGGAAACATATAATAAATGAGGAGGGGTTTGCCGGGATCGCGTTCGTGTCTCTGCCGCTTTAGACTGCCCTCTTCTCTTCTCTTCTCTTCTTTTCTTTCTGTTTGTCTGTTTTGTTTGTTTGTGTGTTTTTTGTTCGTCGGTGTATTTTTTTTTTTTTTTTTTTTTTTTGGAGGGGGGGCTATGATCTATAATATTCATTCAGTATAATGAATTTGAAGACATTATGTACTATGTATTCAATTATATTATGTATTTCTAAGGGCTGACAATAAGGGAGTTTACAGATAGCACATGGTACAAATGACCCCAAATATCAACAGACCTTTTACACATGGAGAAGTTCCACTTTGAGCATCTTAACTGCCAAAGTCCTAGATGTGCTTCATGAATACCTTTTGTTTGCCCTCTTGAAAAGAATACTTCCACCTGCGTATCTTAGAATGTACCGTTGGGTGCATAAATGAATAATGTTACATAACTTTCATCACGCATATCCAGTATTCATCTCTGGTGGGTTTTACCTTTTTGGTACAAATGACCTTTATCCGCCCATGCGCAGATTGTATCTGTAAACTCCCTTATTTCTTTACATTTTGACATGTTATGTAACTATGTCAATTAAAATAAATATTTATTTTATTTCATGTGTACTAAATGAATGCAATAAAGAATGCTACACATCAAACATTAGGCAATTTCAATTCCTATTGAATGTGCGACCGTGACTAATGCCAACTAATGGGATTAAAATTAACCTTAAATTTCTTGGAAATCATTACGATCTTGTATTATGTGCAATGCCAGACAGAATTAATCAAAAATTAATCCTAAGCATAACCTTAAACTGCCCCCCCCCCCCCCTCCGCTACGTCGCTGCAATTCCACATTCCACAATAGTTCGATGTTTGATTATTCACCAATCTTAAAGATCTAGTGAAATATGGTGCACAATTTGTTACCATGGTTGCAACACATCAGTTCAACAATGAGGAATAAAGTTTATTGCTTTTGCTTTAAAATAAAATGAAACGATTCCCCGTCGTCTTATTTAGTAGGATAGGTTAAATTTTAACCTATCTTACAAATACTTTTAAAGCTGTTTGTTAACTATTGAAGATCATTGCAACAACAAATATCTGCATCATGCAAAAGATTTGTAAAAGTAAGGGCAGGCTCCCCCCCCCCCCCCCTCCCCTCGATCACTATTATTTACTACATTATCGGGAATACAAGGGGATGAAAGTGAGAAAAGTAGGCATATACCTAGTTCATTTTATAGTAGCGAGTGACCCTTGTTTTATAGGTAGTAGGATGCAATAAGACAGAGAAAAGAGTTAGGTGCCCCGATCGTCTCCGCCCAAAGAAAGCTAAACCTCTCCCTGAATCGTATCCTACGGGCCTCCCCTCGGGGCACGGTGGCACTCTCGGGATGGTAGACGGGGAACATTGAGTCACGGGGCGTTCCCGCTACGGGATCGTAGCCGCAGTATTCCCAAAGGACTCCGTTATAGTTGCGTAAGCCTTCTGATGCGTCTGTGAAAAATAAAAATGAATACTGAGTGCTTTTAATGTGATTTTGTCATTGAAACATGAAGTATTACGCAGGACGATATAGATGCAATGACGATGATGGAATGATGATACAAAATTAAATGATGATAATAATGATGATTATGATTTCCATTTACCTGACGGTGTTTGGAGCCAAATCCCAATGGCAAACGAGAGAAACTAGCAGTATAAGGTGTTTAAAAAGCGTCCAATTTATGCAAATTCCTAATGTCTTTTTCTCAGGTTGGATGTTGTTTTCTGTACCATTTTGATTATTGCTGATCAGAGCCATTATTTCGGTTTGGTGAAATTCCATGTTTATTGCTCCTATCCTTTACCATGTCAAGATAAATATGAACTCAACGTACGACTTTGAAAACACACATTATGTTACCTGTAGTCGACTGTGCTATAGGATGGGCTACTCAAGCGGGTCGTTGGCATGACAATGATGATAATTTGATGCGCGCGCATTCACTCCTCAAAGTTTCATTGTAAATGATTATTACGTCATAATGCAAAATATGTTCAACTCTGCGCTATATCGATCACAACAACCCCATTCCCATTTGGGTCTTTCCCCCTCTCTCTC
>JAVYIG010012929.1:0-50409 GCA_035222895.1 Strongylocentrotus droebachiensis | reverse complement strand
ATTATTAAATTATTATTACTATCATTATTATTATTATAATTAAGTATTACTCTCATTATTATAATTTTTTTCGGGGGGAACTTCCATTTATCTATCAAACATTACTTTATTTTATCATATAGAAATAATATTTGTTTGAATTATCATATGGGTACCCTCACACACGCACACGCACTCACAACCAAAACGCAAAACGCAATTTTATAAACACATAATTTCATTCACATTTTTAAAGATCGCTTTTCATAGCTTGTAATTTGTAGCAACACTAATTACTGTGTATGCTGACAAAACTACACGCACAAAATGTTATCTGGGCCAGTAACAATATTGCAGGAACAACTTACCTCGAGAATCGTATTGTGTCGTGAACTTGTAATGGCTACAGTCCTGTTTTTATTACTCGCTTCCCTATAAATTAAACGAGTACTGCTTGCCTTGCCATATCCGTATTGCCCTACCACGTGTGAACTATCTCAGCTCTATAGGGTCAAAGTATATTTGGATATGCTTATCAATATATGTAAGCGTGTAATTATGGAACAACACAAACACAATAAAAACAAAATTGCTACGTGCTCAGTCAGTAATAGGCCAACATGCCCCTTACATATTGTAGGATTGCCGACACCAAGTTGATTTAAAATAATTTTGTATAGTTTATTACGTCGGTTATCGAATAGGTCTATTGCCTGTTCAATTAACCTATATGTTATTACTGAATGATATTTCGTGCCATCGGCGGATAATTAAACCATACAATCAGCAGTGCCTGCAAACGACTTATAGCAAAGTTTGGATAGCCATTTAACGTAGGCATATTGCTGCTACTCGAGTCTCAAAAACATTTGCTCCACCGTCCAGCAATGTATCCCCTAGACCATGCACCTGTAACAGTTTTATTTCGATAATAAAGGGCGCGCCTCCTTTTTTTCATGAGGAAAACTATACTAACATTCAAAAAATTCGATTATATACCCGACTGGACGTTCCAAATTCCAAATTTCATTTTCATGCATCATCACTAAATCGGCTTCAATTAAAAGGGTGTTGTTTATAATAACAAAGTAGCCACCCGGTTCTCGAATGCAAAGGGTTAATATAACGGTACAGGTTTAAACAGGAAATATCAATAATTTATGTTTTTGTTTTTAATCGCTTATCTCGATATATATATCCAACCGTTACATTTTCATTCTAATAATGAAGGGTGCGTCTCTTTTTCTTTCATGGAAAATGTAATATTCAAATATCCAAAAAATTCGACATACCTGGCGGGAAGTACACAATTCGCAAATACATTTGTATGTATTATCATCTAAATCTGCTACAATTGAAAAAAGTGTATTGTACAAAAAAAGAAGCTGCAATGATCCCTATTCAGAAGGAATGTTTCTCTCTAAACTCATTTGTTTTCTTTCCGTAATTCCCCCTCTCGGTCTAGCCCTCTCACTGACCCGATCCCCAACTATCTCTCTCTCTCTCTCTCTCGAGTCCATTTTCCGTGTCACTCTATATCTCCCCTCTCCCTTCTCCTCTCTCCGTATATATATATATATAAAATTATATACATATAAAGATCCACTGTATATTCAGTATATTATTCCACATACTAAGAATCTTGCTCTACGATTGTCAAAAGTAAATCACGTGATGAAAGATAGTTCGCCCATCATTGATAAGAGAAAAAGTTCGTTACACTGCGTAGATAGTACTATTATATACCTCATACATAGATTCTTTTTCACTGATTGGTCAAAACTATATCACATGACAAGGAGCATCTCAATCTATCAATGTGATAGTACTCCAACACCCTGTGATAGTACTCCAAAAACCCTGTGATAGTACGCCTTACCCCTCCACGACTTTTGCACACACAAAACCCTATGATAGAACTATGTGGGAGTTGACAATTCAGCGAGGGTACATGATTTCAAATGCCTCCAGCGCGCAACTATCGCGGTGTCAGGGCACTCACCAAGGCCCTCACGCGTTGCAATTTACGCTGAGCCGCAGAAACTGCAGTACCTGAATAGCGCCAGCTAAACATAGTTATATTCCAATATACTAAGAATCTTGCTCTACGATTTGTCAAAAGTAAATCACATGATGAAAGATAGTTCACCCATCATTGATGGGAGAAGAAAAGTTCGGTACACTGCGTAGATAATACTACTATCTTTAGTGAAAGTGCGTTGCACTCGGTAGATAGTAGTACTATCTACCGAGTGCAACGCACTTTAATTGTATACGTTGCGTATTTCTCTCCTCTTTAAGCGCTTTTAGTATTAGTACGCGAACTTTGGTCACGCGCGAACTATAGTCACACCACCATACTTGCATGCACATATCGTACACCGTTTGCTAGCTGTTAATTGATGACCTGTTGCTCTAAAATGACAGAAGAAGTGAAATGTTTCCGAAGTTGAATATAAAACAAATAATCAACTTTTGGTTTCAGGCGATGGCAAACTATCACTTCCTCGGCGATCTGAATGTATATGCTACCTTTCCGAAGCGAATATCTATATCCAGATCGCCTCAAAAGTGATAGTTTTTTCCCATCACCTTCACCAACGGTAATTATTTGCTTATTATTATCAGAAAGTGAATTCTCGTTATTTCTATCGCATTTTCCTGAAGGGCCAAATTTATTCTCCTTTCTTTAGCCATGACCTATTGAGCAGAATTGGTAAAGTAATTTCTAAATGTAGAAGAAAAAAAAGACTTTATATATAAATATATATAAATATAAATATTTCCCCAACGATTCTATATCATTGCGTGCGAGCTTATCGCTTGACACATACTTTATCTTCGCATAATATTCTGAAGCACACATATTTCGCAAACACCATTACAAGAGTACAAGTTACAGGATTCAATTGCTATTATCAGCGTATTATCTTATAATAAGTTATCTATTAACTATGGATTATGCAGCTAACATTTCAGAATAATAATTATGGGATGCAGCCTTGAAACTTCACACGACTTAATTTAAGGCCAGGCCGAACTGATGAACTTGCACAGTGCCATCTGTTGGTCAACTTACATATAGTGCGTACTCCACTCAACTCTAAACTTTGTAGTAGAGAGTTGGATAAACAACACAGGGAGAGACAGGACCGTACCGCTACAACGGACCTGAGATGGCGCTAGAGGTAGTGCTTCTGGTGCAATATGGCTTTAAACAGTCTGACCTTCTTCGGATATAACTAGATTCATGTTACCTTTTGTTTACACCCGTCATGCACGTATACTGAGCTCAGAATTACATGACTCTATTTGAACATTCTTCATTCAACTCTGCAGGTAGTCTCGCCCTTCCTCACCTTCCAATGTCGTCTGACCATTAATAAATTAATTAAAGGGAATAACAAATATCCTCCTACGGAATGTAGTGCCGCATGGATGACCCGGCACTTGCTCGTAACTAAAGTATGAAAGGTGGCCTAAATAATTGGGGCCTTTGTTGAATACTTTTAGATGTAAGTTAGATGTAAGTTAGGTAGTATGTCCCATTTAAAGGCCAAACAAATGAAAAGGTTAAATTACAACGGCATTTGAAAGATAATAATAGTTTGATTTTCAGACCCTTGTACCGAAAGGTCGTTCGTTTTGCGCTACGCAAAGATTCAATCAGTTTAATTTGGCCGTTACAAGAAGTGGGTTGTTGATGTAGACAAATGCTTATGTATCCCTACCCTGTACAACTCATTCTATGTTGTGGTTATTTTACCTGACAGCTAAGAAATTAATAATTGCTTGTTAGTAAGCAACCAGAAGTCCGACGGGTTTAGCTCCTCTCCGAGGGACCTGGTAATGAGGATTAATGCCTAACCAAAGGGCACTAGCGCATCGCCTTGGTTTCGAACCCGGGTCACCGGATTACGAGACCACTGCTCTACCGACTGAGCCATCGCGCCTCCTTGTATGTTATTACCAAAGATAAAAAAGGTCAGTACGTCACTCAATAGAGTCTGACAGTGAAGTCTAGCAAGTAAACGGGTTTCCTTTCATGATTTGAATATTAAGACACTGTTAATATTCGACTTAAGTGACATATTCATAATTCCTGCAGAGTTCTACAGATTTTGATGTAGGCTGCAAATGAGACATAGAACCTTCAATATATGTCACATTCTCAAGAAACACAAATCGGTACGAATCTATTTTTGTCATATGCTTAAAGATATACAAAACCTAGTAACTATATATATATGAATAATGTAATTGATAATGTTTAATGTGTGTAATTTGCAAACACTCATAATTAGGTGTAAGGTTCAACAGGTAATATCATTATTTCATGAACCCCCCCCCCCAACAAAAACAAAAAAAAACAACACACAATCATATATCAATCTTTATATCCACCTGTAACAGTTTTATTTCGATAATAAAGGGCGCACCTCCGTTTTTCATGAGGAAAACTATACTCAAATTAAAAAATGGATAATATGACTGACTGGACATTCCAAATTCACATAATTCATTTTCATGTATTATCATTAAATCGGCTCCATATAACAAAGCGTGTTGTTTACCATAAAAAAGTAGCCACCCTATTCCTGAAAGCAATAAGGTACAGGGTTAAAAATGTAATATCCCTTTTTTAAATAATGTTTCTTTTTAAATCTCTTATCTCGAAATAGGCCTATATATCCTGCTTTTACATTTCCATTGTAAAAATAAAGGGTGCGTCTCCTTTGTTCATGGGAAATATAATAATCAAATTTCGAAAAAAATTGATAACATGCCTGACGGTCCGTACTCAATTCGTAATTTCATTTTCACGTATTATCATTAAATCTGCTCCGATTGAAAAAAGTGTATTGTAAAAAAAAAAATGCAATGATCCATATTATAAATCAAAAGGAATGTTTCCCTCTAAACTCCTTTTGTATCTCTGCAATTCCCCCTCTCACTAACCCAACCCCTAACTTTCTCTCTCTCTCTTTCCATGAAACTTTTATCTCTCTTTCCCTTCCTCCTCTCTCCGTATATATAGATATAAATAGATTCACTGTATATTCAGTAGTATATTACAATTATCCAATCAAAAAGTCAATTCTCCTTATTTCTATCGCTTTTTCCTGAAGGTCGAGATTTATTCTCCTTTTTTAAGCCATGACATATTGTAGTGGAATTGGTTAAGTAATTTATAAATGTAGCAGTAAAAACAAATTAAGACCTGAACTATTTCCAGAACGATTCTTATATCATTGCGTGCGAGCTTATCGCTTGACAAATACTTTATTTTGGCATAATATTCTGAAGTGCACATATTTCGCAAACACCATTAAAAGAGTACAAGGTACAGGATTTAATTGCTATTATCAGCGTATTATCTTATAATAAGTTATCTATTAAAGATAAACTCCAGTTCTGGTAAAAAAAAAAAAAAAAAATTCTCACAGAATCAAACGAAACTTACACTGAATGTTCAAGATTACAAATAAATGACATGTTCCAAACAATTTTGGAAGAAAATGTATACTGGCTGAGTAATGAGCACAAAAGACAGGGAAATCAAGGAAGTACTAGCCCCGACACCATGTGTGTTGTCCCATATATAGCTTTCTGTGTACAGTGCTTGTTACTTTACCAAGACTCGGTCAAATTTATTATGATTTTGATGACTCCAGAACCTTGCAGTGCACACCAATACTTACATGCTACATGATCAACTGTTTCTGATCCTTTCCACACCTTTTCTTTCACAATGCAATCGCATTACCAGTACTAAAGTTTATCTTTAACTATGGATTATGCAGCTAACATTTCAGAATAATAATTATGGGATGCAGCCTTGAAACTTCACACGACTTAATTTAAGGCCAGGCCGAACTGATGAACTTGCACAGTGCCATCTGTTGGTCAACTTACATATAGTGCGTACTCCACTCAACTCTAAACGTTGTAGTAGAGATTTAAGTGAGAGAAACAACACAGGGAGAGACAAGACCATACTGCTGTAACGGACCTGAGATGGCGGTAGAGGTAGAGCTTCTGGTGCAATATGGCTTTAAACAGTCTGACCTTCTTCGGATATAACTATATTTGTTTTACCTTTTGTTTACACACGTCATGCACGTATACTGAGCTTAGAATTACATGACTCTCTATTTGAACATTCTTCATTTGACTCTGCAGGTAGTCTCCCATCCCTTACCTTCCAATATCGTCTGACCATTAATAAATGAATTAAAGGGAATGACAAATATCCTCCTACGGAATGTAGTGCCACATGGATGGCCTGGCACTTGCTCGTAACTAAAGTGTGAAAGGTGGCCTTGTTGATTTTGGGCCTTTGTTTAATACTTCTAGATGTAAGTTAGGTACTATGTCACATTTGCAGGCCAAATAAATGAAAAGGTTACCATTCCAACGGCATTAGAAAGATAATACAAACTTAGATAATACTAATATATGTGTAAATTACACTTATTATTAGGTATGGGGTTCAACAGGTTATATCATTATTTCATGAATCCCCCCCCCCGAAAAAGAGAAACAAATGATATCTCGATATACTGTATATAATTATATCCACCTGTTACAGTTTCAATCTAATAATGAACAGCGTGCCTTATTTTTTCATGAGGAAACCTATACTCAAATTCCAAAAATTGGATTACATACCTGACTGGACGTTCCAAATTCACAATTTTATTTTCATGTATCATCATTATATCAGCTGATTTGAAAAGATGTTGTTGCTTATGATAATAAAGTAGCCATCCGATTCCTGACGGCAAAGAGTTAAGGGTATAAGGTACAGTGTTAAACATGTAATATCATTATTATAAATTATGTTTCTTTTTAAATCTCTTATCTCAATAAATATATCCAGCTGTTATATTTTCATTCTAATAATGAAGGGTGCGTTTCCCTTTTTCATGAGAAATGTATTATATTGAAATTTCGAAAAAATTGATAATCTACCTGACGGTACGTACTAAATTTGAAATTTTATCTTCATGTATTATCATTAAATCTGCTCCAATTGAAAAAAGTGTGTTGTAAAAAAAAAAGCTGCAATGATCCCTAATCAAAAGGAATGTTCCCCTGTAAACTCCTTTTTTCTTTCTGCAATTCCCCCCTTTATGTCTACCCCTCCCACTGACCCCAACTATCTCTCTCTCTCTCTCTTTCTCTTTCTATGTCACTCTATCTCTCTCTCTCCCTTCCTCCTCATCCCGTATATTTATATATAAATAGATCTACTGTATATTCAGTATTATATTAGAATCATCCATTCAAAAAAGTTAATTCTCCTTATTCTATCGCATTTCCTGAAGGGCCAGATTTATTCTCCTCGTTAAATTGATAAGAAATGTTGCCACGTCTTGGTAAAGTTACAAGCACCAAAACAGTAAGATGTATATGGGACTACACTAACATGTGGCATAAAAAAATCCGCCCCGATTTGTATGCTGCTGCACGCCATATGTAGAATATGAATTGAGGCGCCATGCTTTTCAGGGAACATTTTTACTCTGATGTTCTTCCACCCTTGCATAATAACAATGATAATGCTCACAAATAATTGTTCACCTCTTCCCAGAACTCAACCTTCTCTTTAAAGTGAAAAGTTGATTACAGCTTACATCTCGTAATCGTATCCGGACACCTACCCCCTGGACATCCCCCCGTATAACCACCCCCAGTCAACTACCCCCTAGGACAGCTTCTCCCTAGGGCAACCGCCCTCTAGGACGACTACCCCCGGGACAACTACCCCTACAACTACCCCCAGACAACTAACCCCTAGGACAACTACCCCCAGACAACTACCCCCAATGATAGTTGTCCGGGGGTAGTTGTCATAGAGGATGGTTGTCGTAGGGGGTAGTTTTCTGGGGGTAGTTGTCGGGGGGGGGGGGGGTAGTCGTCCTAAAGGGTGGTTGCCCTAGGGGGTAGTTTCCTAGGGGGTAGTTGACTGGGGGTGATTATCCGGGGTGGATGCCTAGGGGTAGGTGTCCTAGAACCTTTATGATACTTTTTATGGGGTGCAACCTTTAAACTTCACAAGACTTCATTTAAACCGAGGCTGAACTGTTGAACTTGCACATCTACCCAAGGGGGCACAGCAGGCTCTTGAAACATGGAATGTTGTAAAAGGTTGTTGGGTATTTACGTGTTCACGGGACCTCCCTGCACAATTTCTAGGTGGACTACCTTTGCAATATGCAGCTCGAAAAAAATAGCGGCCATTATTCAAAATGGCCGCCATGTATAACTACTGTTGTAAAATTCTGGGGATTACTTTTTAACAGCAGCCAAGTTAACCATGTGTTAGGTGGCATATGCAAGACAATTAAATTGCCTACAAGATGATACGTCATTCAAAAGGTTTTGGGATGATTTGCATTACAAAATTGAGCCAAAAATGTGATTTTTGTTGTTGTTTGTTTATAATTTCTTTCAAAAATATGAATTGCGCGAAAATAAATATTTCTCCATATTTAATCGATCATGATGCTAACTGACTTAGGAGAGATGTAGGAGAGAAGAAGACATGGAGCTGTTTTATACTAGATTTACAGCCTGCAATCTAGTTTTAATGATATCTAATATCTATATCGAGAAAAGTTATCTAATTTAAGTAGATACATGACAAATGAACTTATAAAGGTAACAATTGCAATTTGATTATATGCGCTATATCTACTAAAAGTTGGGTCCAAAAGTATATGTTTGAAGTGCAACACATCTAATAATATAACTGTTTAATCTTCTATATTTTCCTCGTCCACTTTTGCTTTTGAGACTATGCTAATCATCTCGGAAAAGATGACCAATCCCCTCATATTTTTCTTTCGAAGTCATTACTAATTTGTATAACGTATAACGTATACACACAATTGTTATAGATGGCTTGAATATTTATTAAACACTTAGATTTATTTTAAAACTGTCGTAAGCTTTGATAGCATGAACCTAAAGATCTCATTCGTCATCAATGAAGTCTTGAACCAATCGATTCATGAACTAGGAGAAAACATAATTTTGTGAGATGACTAGTAATATTTCTTCCCACCGTCCATAGCCGTCCATATTTGCTACAAAATTGCCATCAATATAGTTTGTTGTTACTTTGTTTTTTTTAGAAAAGAAGGATGGCAAGCATTTCATAACAAAATCAACAAATATCAACATACATTCATAGCGGATCAGAGCGGCTGAAAGCATGGTTTAATGAAACAAATGATCCGAACTCAATTATTTAGTTCATAACAGTTGATACAAAGTGGTAGAAGGAGAGAAAAAACGTAAATGGATACATCTTGTGATATAACTCTGTATAATACTACACGTTAGACGTCACATAAAGTCATGTACATAATTGTAATAGAATAAAGTTCATTTGTACAACGAATTCACAGAATAATACAGTTATGTACAATAAATTATACGTAAGCAGGTATACGCGTAATTTTTGGCAACAAATTCACAGTAAAATGTTACAGAAATACGATGAAAAATACAAATTGTGAAATATGAAATTATATATCTTGAAATGGGAATTTTGCTGCAATGAGTTCTCTCGAAGGGAGAAAAGTAAACACTTCAAACAATTAACAAAGTCGAATATAATGAAAAAAACAAGATTTGTATATTGCAATACTTATTTTCATTAGCTATTTACAAGGCTAAACGTGTTATTTTACTTCTGATAATGAAGTATTATGTTCTAGTATTGCAAAAACAAAAAAATTAAATGCAGTTTAGGTGTCGCAAATTACTTTAAATCTACATTATTATAAAACAATATACACCTATTTTTATTTTACAATGATTGATTTTCAAACTTCAATACAAGGTATTATCGTCCTACTATGAGAAGTTCTGATATATATACTTTATGCCGTTGTCAGGTTATTCCATACATGGTCATTCTATTTCTTTATTTTTTATTTTTTATTATTTTGTTAAGGACAAAGATAAGTTAAGATTGTAAACGGTGCCTACAGATATAACGATAACGTTATGAAAAAAAAAATAGTTAAACTACAATATACAAGGTTCTCAGGTTCTCTTTTGTCTTACTCATACAGTAGATGACATACGTTTAGTTTCATATGGAACAGCAATAGGAAATGAAGCCGCTTGCATTTGTAAACCAAATTATGCATATACACGGTATAATTCCAGATCACATTTCCAATGTGTTATTCCACAACGGTGTGAGTAGAATAAAAACGTTACATACTGCTACTTCACAACTTCTTTTTCATAGCTACATAACGAATATTAAAGCTAGCTCTTGTCATGTTCAACTTGGAAAAGGCAACCCGAAAAGATAAATCAATACAATATTCTTTTCTCAATATTTAAAGCTTCTCATTTTCGTATACTACATGCACTAAAACGAAAATCAATGAGTATAAGATAAGGTCTATGTTTCATTAGTTCTTTTGTCTTATGATCCTGGAGAAATTAGTCATTTTCAAGATGAATATTTTTCGAATTGAAAGGAGATATTAACATGAAAATCATCCTAATACATTATCACAAAATATTGGTCACCAACATGTCTGAGATCTGTAGAAATAGACTAGTTTAAAATTATAGGAATTGCTAAAAGAGGAATGTTTAAAAAATATTAGAAGTTTTACGACCTTAAAATGAATGATGTCAATTTGGATTTCGATTAACACATTTATTTTATGCAAATGCATAAAGAAATATAGTGTTTGAGACATAATGATTTTGCGAAAGGTAAAAATAGTGTGAGCTTTTCCGTTCTTTTTCTCAACGGAAAATGATCTCGATAGTAAGGTCACATTAAATTGCTTGCTACTAATTTATACTTGTATTCCTCATATGACTAGTATAATAGCATACATTTTAGTACAAAACTTAGTTTCACAAGAGTGTTGAGTCCAAATGGCTGTGTTCCTTGTTTTGTACTGTATATAGGCCTGCACTGCAAAAAAAAGGGTGTTAAATTCAACACCATGGGTGTTAATTTTAACACTTTCCCGGTATCTATATCGGGAAACACTAGCTGGTGTTATTTAACACCAGGGTTTGGAAATAAACAATTCAATTCCACTGTTGGTGTTGCAGTAATTCCGCCTTTGGTGCTTAACTCTAACACCATTATTTTAACTTGATGTCAAAGTTCAATTCTAGTTTTGGTGTTAGAAAATCCAACACCATTTCTTTCAACACCAGTGGTTTGTAGAATTCAATCCTGATTTGTTTGGTTAAAATCAATACCAATGGTTTAACACTCAATTCAAAGAATCCTGCGATGTCTGTTGGATTTAGTGGTAACAATTTTCTAACTGTTCTGTCTGCAGAACAAATGTTCACACTTAACGGCATGATTGCGCTAATAAAATAGGATATTCAGACCTTGACTTAAAATTCCATAACCACGATATCCCGAAGAGATTCTTGACAGCTAGTTCGCGCATGCGCATGCACGATACGACGTCATATCATATGACAACTGTCGTCCAATGATTTTGCTCGAATCCATTAACTTGTGCTCTTGCGCAAGTTCAACTTTACACCATAACACCAAGACTCGGAACATCAACCTGTAATTAAATATTTCGATACTCTGTTGGTGTTGAACGGACGTGAACGGACGTGAAATTAACACCAAGGGTGTTGGTTTTTTCTATTCCGTGCTGGTGATAGAAATTTAACACCCTGGTTTTTGCAGTGTACATTTTCATTAACACCGACTCAATCTGTTATCATTTGATAAATCCAAAGTCTAACATATTTCACTTGAAGAACGAATTATCATATCTAATATAGATCTATAATAGAATTTGTCGCAGTTCACCCGACTACCCAACCTTCTCTGTCTTTAGAGTGTATTGAGTGTTAGGCTTTTTGAGAGCTTGTACATCCCTGCCTTTTCTAGTGCTGCTAATAGGTCTTGTAAGTTATTGTCCTGTTGCTTTATAAACCAGGCATGGAGCATTTCCAGTGTTCCTTCATATTTGCAGGGTGCACGGTCATTCTGTGTATTGTAACGCTGAATTTCAACATATTCAAATGCCAATGCTGCACCCAGGTCGAACATCTTACCCATCGGCACCAATTTTGCAACGTGCAGGAGTAGATCATTCATTGTGCTTTTAAGAGAAATGAAAAGAATAATATTTAGACTTGACGTACAAAGCTGAATAATTTAGGTAATTAGTGTAATTCGCAAAATGTGTATAAACGTAATCCGTTATTTTAGTAAGATACCAATTTGATAATCGAAAGTCTGTTTAAACTGTTATTCGCAATCCATTAAAAGTAAAATAATGAAATCTAGCAAATTAACTGTTGTCTTTCAAATAATTAATCACAGAAATAACCGTAATAGAAAATAATTACAATAGAGAAGTAAATTTAAATGCGTATATGTTTAAATTTTTATGAGGAAAAAATAATAATCAAATTACCTAAAGGAAACCGGTGTTACTGAAGCATCATCTTTTTCTGTGAGAAATGTTGCCATAGCTGATCCTGTGAATAATATTATTAATCGTCAGTATACAAGAAACGTACCTTTTCAAGGAGTATTAAGATTCGCAATTTAGGAAACTCCGGTCGTATCGGTTATACCCGATTATCTTGCATGCATGTCAGGTTATCCATGTACTGTTATATCACAGCTAGGGGGTGGGGGGGGGGGGGGGGGTTAAACATCCAATCACCCTCTCAAATTTGTCTTTTTCTGATAGGGTACTCGACCCCCAGAAATAAATATATAAAGTAACAGAATATATGGAACCCTCGAAGCCGATCTCTTATATTGACACAACAGAACATACACTTCAAAAGCAACATATTTCAGCAGGTGAGATAATGCATTATCATGATCTACCAATTTTACCAAGCTTTGGTCGGACAAAGTTTTACAAATACATGTTGTTACCCGGACTTTTTTATGTGACTTCTCGTAACAAACAGTGACAAAGGTAAAAGAAATGAGAAGATCTTTCATTAATTCGAAATTCAACAGTTAAGAAAGTACCTCGTATCATTTTTATTTTATCATTGATCTGTAGATTTACATTACGAAGTTCAGGGTATCCTTAAATTGAAAATGATTTGTTAACTTCATTACGTAACTTTTCGAACTGCCCCAATTTTGAATTCTGGCGAGAAAAAAATCCAATGTACCATTCTTTTTCTCAGACGAGGAAAAGGAGGTTCGAGACAAGAAAGCTATCTTTCAATGCTTGGTAAAATTGGTAGATCATGATACTGCATTATCTCACCTGCAGATATTTCTTGCTTTTGAAGTGCTCGCACCTGGTTGGAAGAAAACAATTATAATTAAAACGTATATACAATATACACTGTTACCATAAAGCTGGAATAATATTTATTACCTCTTTTCAAGAAATTAAAATAAAAAAAATACGATTTAGTATTTATAAATTCAGTTTATATCTTCTCAGGACTTTGTTGATCAATCTTTTTGACACTTTAGATTGATGAAAAAGTGTCATGAGATCTGATATGAAATTCATCTACCAAGAGTAAATCATACTTTCACTATCAATTCATGAAAAGAGGTAAACAAAGCAATTCAAACTCTCTGGGCAACAGTCTTTATATACATGTATGTAATATTGTTTTATTATTATTAAGTTAAAACTGGAAGCCTACCCACAAGCATTTCTCTCACATGTTAAACCAACTATTATATATTATGATTTCATTGCTTTCAGTTGAAAATATAGGCAACTTGTGTCCATATTGAATTGAAATAAATTAAATTCAATAATGTTTTATTAATGTAATACAGTCAAACATTTTGAAAAACAAATAATGTCATATGCTTATCAGCCGAAAGTGGATTATTCATGTCTTTACGTCGTATCAAGATTTAAGCCACGATTAGGCCTTTATAAACACGGGACAATAGCAAATGAATATTACAAAAATTGAGAACATAATTATAGTCGCAATACTTCACAAACTTTCTCTCAGTTTTACATTCAATACTTTAATATGTGAGGAATTAAATGTATAGGACTAAGTTATTCATATTCATTGTTCATTGATCATTAATAACAAGAAATGTATTCGAATTATTTTTGTCCTCATTCACTTTCCTTCTTCTTTTGAGTACAGTTTGAATAAATTGGGTGAATGACGAGGAATACTATCATGACTAGCAATGTTTCAAAAAATAGAAATAACAAAAAGGTAAGGGTCGATTATATGTCGGTAAATTAGAAAACAGGTTAGGCACTCGACTATAACTTTTGACAAGCAGGGCTACATTACAAATGAATTCGATTCTGAGGGCATTTATACAATTGGTTACCTTCAAAAGTAATGGGAAACATGATGTCTTTCGAAATCCATTGCTTCAACTTAAACGTGACGATAACTTTGGTCTCACGTCCCTTCAGTTTAAATGGCATACGGTTGTTAGTAATGTGACGAAATGCATCTACCTTTAGTTCCTGAAAATAGTTTATGAATAAACAATATATTAACAGCACCCAAAGAAGAAAAGAAAAGAATATAAATAAACTCACTAAATAAAAACGTAGATAAAAAAAAAAAATAACTGAAGAGATACTGATCGAAATATCTTCCATACCTACCATATTAATATGTTTGTGTGTCTATAACTTCATTATTTGAAGAAGCCCCTTGGGCGAAATATGGTTTCACAGAGTCAGCAGAGTCTTCTTTCTTAGTGTTTTGAGTGTATTTTAAATGTCTCCTTCAACATAGAACGTTATATGGAATAAGTAACACACACACAAACACACACGCACTTATTACTTGCATACATACACGTAATGGATTGATGTACTTGAAAAAAACTAATATATGTGGAAATACGTCTAAAATATATTTCTTCGAGCACGTCAAGAGAAGAATAAACATGACTATCAATTGATCCGATAACATTTGCTTAAATACATGACATACCAGAGTCTTGATTTATCACTTCTTTCTCGTAGAAGCTAATAAATGAACTCTATGCATAATATGTTTATATTACGTACCGTATTATATACATGTATACACACAATATATGAATACATATACATTACTAATTGTACTATATATATACATATGTACAACCTTTCTTGACTTGAATGCATTAACTACGGAAGAGAAACCTCATGCTGTTTGTATCTCACCTTGGTTTCTTCCAATGTCTCATCCACAGCATAGTTGACAGTGAGATCTCCAGCTTCCCATTTTACGATGTACTGCTCTCCGGCAAACGCTTTTTTGTGTGTGTTCAAGATGTCATCCTGTATGAACATTTATTCAAAAGGAATGGATCAATATCGTGATTTTTTTCAATGAAGGATCGTTCCTAAACAAAACGAGAAAAACAAAATCAGAAATACATGATATAACTCAAATACGGTGTTATAAGTTGCACTTGTCTCTTTTTATCTTCCAATAGGCCTACGACACATTTGTTGTTATAAAGTAACCGTTATGATAAGATGTTATACTTTGAATAAATCTTAAGGAAACTTTGAGATGTTATCATGAATAATCAATCCCCCTGATGATCATTAAGTAATGCGGATTACTATCAAACCTCTTCTAATTTCACTGCATCCTTAAGCTCAATGAGGACGACCCCATCGTCGTTCCTTTTAACCGAACGTGGGATAAACGGAGTGCAAATGAGCCGTTTTCCGAAGAAATTATCTCCTGCCTTCGACGTTGTCCACAACTCGCAAAAATGGTCCAGGTAGAGATCAAGATCTTCTTCCCGAATATCACATCGTGGAGTCCCTAGAGATGAAAGGTTGGTTGCTGAGAAACCTAACGAGTCTAAACATTTACACAAAATTGGAAAGGAAAGAATAACAAAAGTTAGAGAGGTGTAACCCCTTCGATGGGATACAAGAGTGAACTAGTTGATGTAATAATAAAGAATGAAAAGCAGTGATTTCATTCTGAAAAGGAGTCTTTAGATATATCTCGTGTCTCAATACAAACTGAGCCCCAAACTAAACATATACGATGCTGATTCCAATTTTGGTTTCCTCACGTATACCCACATAACAAGCATCACATGAGAAATGATAGCGTAATAGATACATCACTCTCCTATTTACATTGCACTTTATGCCGACGAAATGTCATATTGAATATTAAGATTTTGAAGTAACATAGACAATTAATATTGGCTTGCAAACGTTGCAAATGAGATGGTAGCCACTGATTTCAGAAATAAGCATGATAAAGGTAAAATTAAGATAGGAAGGAAATTTAAGTTCTATATCTCATACCATTGCTTCGACTGTACAGAACTATCTGAGCATCTCCTGGGGTTTTGAATGCGGCACAGTGTTTCATGGTAACTTTTACCGGAGAGCTGAAATTGAGACCATGGGTGGTTACTTCAAGCCCAGATGCAATTACTGCCTCGTCGTCCTCTAGAACGAGGGCAGCTGGTCTGTCGGTTATTTCTTGCACAGTGATTTCGAGCTTTTGACTGAGATCTCCCGTTAACATTCTGCCTTCAATGCGATGTCTATCTAGCTGAATATGAAACTCAACGTCCAACTGCTTGGCTAGAAGGGGATTTTAAATGCAATTGATAATTGGTAAATTATGGGAAGAACTGAAACAATTCTCTAAACGGAAATATACTAGTGGTCATTCTACATCTCAAGGAAAATTCACTAAGACTAAAGGGAATATTTTAAGCTTTAATATGTATGTGCTCACAGTAATAAGGCAAATGAACACTTTATCATGGTAACTGAGTTACTAAGTAGTCCAGGCATTATTTAATAAGACCTGCCACAAATTGCAACAGAAAGTCTGTCAACTATTTCATACCCAGAAATATATCTTCTATAACATATCACAAATCTTAAGGAATCTGGGTGGGGGAAAGTTCAATGGCGGCCATTTTTTAAAATGCCCGCCATAAAACTGATATTTCCCTATATCTCTGACAACGCTGCCATGCCAGAAGGTAGTCGACATGAAGGCAAAGGACCCAACAGCAGACCTTGATCTCCTCTGGAAGACATCCGTCATATGTTTACTTCACCAAGAGCGGCATGGTATGGACAGCTACAGCATCATGGTGACCACCCCGGGAAATTATCGGTGATGTTTCTCCCAATGATCGACATGAATCCCAGCGATGTCACTTGCATCTATTCCACACTGAAGTTGTGTGTGAGCATGCTCGTCGCCATGGTGTTTTGCCCATCATCATGTACTTTGCCCAACCACTATATGGTGGAAATCCCTCTTTATCATCGAGACTGATTCCACAGAAAGTGTTTTGAATGGCATAGTCTTGCACCCGAATTGGGGGGGGGGGGGGGTGCTTTCACACAGACATGAGTTTCTTGGGAAGCATCGGGCACCTCATGGTTGGATCAGGTCTGCAGGTACATATGATGACAGGCAAGGATTGGCCTATAATTGCACGAGCAGTAGGGGACATTGCAGCACTGAACGCCTTGATATAGTGTTGTTTGGCAATTGCCAATTTGTTTCATATACACGCAAAAAACTGAGGTGCTAAATGTTGGGTGCTGAGTGAGATTCTGCACTTGAAGTGCCAAATCAGCACTTGACGGGTTAACTTTAACAAGGAAACCGAAACGTGCTGAATATTTGAGTGCAGAAAACGAGTGCTATAACAATATGCAGCACTTAACATCGAGTGCTGACTGCATAACCTGATCTGATTGGTCGGTTAGTATAATAGCTGTTACCTTGTGAATATTTGTTTTTGAATCAAATTCAGCTAAGAGATTCTTACATTCTTCATTCTCCAGGTCAATACCCAAGGCCTCAAAAGTCTGAATAACTTTGCTCCTTAAACTGTCAACAACATCAGTATCCAAAGCTGTTGCAGCAGATAACACTCTGTTTGTCATAGCATGGGTCATGTTGGTGTTTGATAAAAGAGAACCAATGAATATGCATGTGACACCTGTTCTACACATTTTTACATAATAGCAGTGAAGGGATGTTCCTTTGTCTACCTAAGGAACTGTATATTTTGTCCGCTTTCATTGTCTGTCATATTCATAGTGTCTTGTACTGTCATTATGCATTGCTCCATCTTGTTCTTGTAGTAGGCCTATCCTATCATCATCATCATCAAATGCATCATCTGCTGCAGGATTATGCACTTCACCAACAGCAACACCCAAATCAGCATCAACTAGACCCTCCATACCCTGTACAACTTCAGGTTCAGGTTCTTCTTGTGGATGTTGGTTTAATAAATGTTTCCTGTAAGAGTTGAAAGTGGTAAATGACGAAGGACATCCACCTTGACCACATACCAAATGTAGATGGGGCATGTCAAACAACGCATGAGTTAGCACTTGCACAAGGGCTATTCTGCTAGCACCCAAAAGAGAGCAAAACTTGGCACTTTAAGTGCACAACAGTCAGCTCCTTTGGGTGCTAGCAAAGTAGCCCGGGTGCAAGTGCTAACTCAGCACTTCGAGTGCAGTCACTATGCGAGCTCCTAAAAAGTGCTAAAAATTGAATCTTTAAGTGCTAAATTTAGCACAACAGTCAGCTCCTTTGGGTGCTAGCAAAGTAGCCCGGGTGCAAGTGCTAACTCAGCACTTCGAGTGCAGTCACTATGCGAGCTCCTAAAAAGTGCTAAAATTGAATCTTTAAGTGCTAAATTTAGCACTTTTTTTTGTTGAGTGTACCAGGAAGCCTAATTGAAATAGTTTTGGCCAATATGTTTTCATTGTATTGAAATAATTTACACATTTTTTGGGGGGTCATGGTTAGCTTATTGCAATGTGTGTCATTTGATTCCTGGCCGCCTAAAATGTATTTTTATGAGCACTAATAATCTAAGCCCTAGTCATTAAGAAGCGGAAATATTGGGAAATATCAGGTTTATGACGGCCATTTTGGCTTTTAGGCCAGCTTTAGTTTATTTTAATGTTTTTCAATAGATTTTTGTCCCTGAAAATGTTTGTTTAGGCTTTAAAATCGTAGCTCTATGCTATTTAGAAGCAGAGATATAGGGAAATATCATATTTATGGCGGCAATTTTGCAAAATGGCCGCCATGGAACTTTCCCCCACCAGGATTCCTGAAGAATTTTGATATGTTATAGAGGACATTATTCTGGGTACAAAACAGTTGACATACTTTTTGAGAGGTTGAACCCCTTTTTTCCACGAAATGCTTGGACTAAGGCTTTGAACTCGACACGTCTTCAAGTTATCTCTGCGGGACCAAAAAAGAAACGTTACCTTTTAAGCTTTTCGAGAGCCTTGCCGTAGACATTCTAGATTGAAAGAAATAAACAGAAACAAAAACTTTAAAAAAAAAAGACGATGATGAGGAGCACGAAGATGATGATAGTTATGATGAGTATTCCAACTATTTTCTATTTAAATCAAATTCAGCTTTTTAGCCCTGAAATATCAAATGCAGGATTTTCATATGATGCTAACCCATTAATATTGCTTTTCACATCGATTTGGTCAAATATAAGAACCCCAGAAATTATCATGTTTTCTTTCACGTAACACGGCTTCCAATATGGTTTGACCATAAAAAGCACAACTGCCCAAGCTTTGAAAGACATGAATTTTTAACCTAGTTTGGTGAATATGAGAACATGTGAGGAAAATATTTCGTCAGTCATGCCTCACATCCTGTTGGTCTCTGTATTCTTCTCATAATATTCTACCTAAGCTGAAAGGTTTTTCATATCACTAGAGTTATCATATTGATATAAGTGTATATATTTTTATTTTTTTTGGTATTACATTCGTTCTCCTTCTTCCACTTCAATTAGTACACGTAAATATCAGTGGACTTTTTCAAACTCATGTATATTTGGTTATATGAAAGACACAGAGAGAGTGTGTTTAATGGCTTAAACGTAATGATAATTTATGTTTTCTTTACCTTGTCCTAATATCTTGCTGTAAAACCTTTTCAACGGCGTATTGGATTGGTAGTTTCCCATGCTTGTCACGAATATCGAGTTCGGCTCCATGATCGATGAGGTACATTACCAAAGCTTTCTTGGAAGGCATTTTATACTGCAGGGATCGTATAAAGTTACATGGAAATGATATCACGTAAGTTTTGGTATTATGTAAGTCATGTGAAATGATAATAATAAATTGTATTTATAAAAGGTCCTTTTAAGAGCGCATAATGTAGGAGATTGTATATTTGGGTTCAAACAAAATAGCAATGCGAACAAATTAAATGATGTGTGTTTCAAGAAGCCTCTCGAATGTTATGATAGTAGGAAGTTCGCTCGGTTTTCGTAGGTGTAATGGAGCCACCAAAGTTCGCGGAGATTTTATTTGAAAAAAACAAATATTAGGAATGTGATAGTCGAATCATGAACAAAAATCATCCAAAATCAACGATACCTAAATGGACGAACAGGAGTTTTCAGCTGATTTATGCAAGGCAAACCACCTACAATCACTTGGTACCACTTTTCACTGACAGTTTAAATGCATCGTCTCTCAAAATCAAGATTTACCAACTTTTTCTCGATAACTTTACTTTTTTGTTTATAGAACGGACTCAATGACTGCAAAATTGTGTAATTATTTTCATAGTTTCACACTCATTTCCAAAGAAAATGTCGTCACTCGGTAATTTTATGTTCCTCTTTCCATTGCTGAAGTCAGATTTTAGAAATTGAGCTCTTTTATTGAGATGATTTTCCGTACATTGAGGCCACGCGCAAACTATGGTCACACAAAATATATATTAAAGCCTTGCTGAAATAGTCATTTTGAAGAAAAAAAAACGTATCCCCGTGTTTAGTGCTTACGGGAGACTCAGGAAAGGGACGAAAACAAAAATACGCATATAAAGAACAAGAGGAGAAAATGAAGACTATGAGAAAGCGCCTTCATAAGTTTCAAGTTACAAGTGTTCTTTATTCTCTAAGTTTCTTCTAAATATGTGTACATTTGTGTCACTCACCAACCGCAGAGTTTCGGTAATAGAAGCTTCTTTCAACATCATGGCCTCATGTAAACATGTCCGACCGAGATTTGACTGCGTGTTGAGGTCGGCACCATGCAGCACCAACAGCTCAATGACGGCAGACTGCCCATCGCGCGTGGCGAGGTGCATAGCCGTCTGGCCATCATTGTCACGTTGATTAAGGAAAGTATCCTTTGAGGAGATTACAGTTCTGAGTATACTCTGAGGTTTTGGAATGATAATAAATTGACTACAGTCTTGTTAAAAGTCACAACTGCTGCAGAAAGAAATGTGTAATCCTTGTCAGGGGATTTTCTTACAAACTGACATTAAGGAAGTTTTTAAGTAATTTACCATCTGTACCAGAACCTAGTCTTCTTTCGACATGAAACGGTTTATCAGTATCATTTTTATATCAGTACTTTGGTTTGGCCTAACCTTAAGTCTGAATAACAACGACATGTTTATTCGTGTGTGTTTTTCACTCAAAGATTGTATAAGTTATTATTTTGCCCGCAAAAGATCTCATTTATCGTATACAAATTAACAATAACATTTTTCAAATATGATTATGATAACAATCTTTAATTTTACAGAAATATAAAGCAAATACAAAACAAAAACATTTGCTCCTCCCCCCCCCCCGCTTATTCAGCGGCTGGCTGAGTCGTTGCAAAATTTTCGGTGCGATTTTAAAATGTTAACCCCCCCCCCCCCCCTTGCAAAAATCATGCGTACGCCACTGTATGTGATCATGTCACTTGACGAGAGTCAGACTGATGCAAAATGAATTTCCTGTAAACGAATTCGGGTTTGGGATGACGCGAAACTTTTGTTTCTGAAAGGGGATGCTCTAGTGCATAGTTTCCAACTAGGGTTAGTAAGGGTTTAGAATATTGGCCCAGACAACCACCTGGTCAAAATAATGAGAACTGTTCCTCTCGGGACTTTGTATTTCAGCTTGTCATAAATCCACTAGCTGGTTTAAACAAAATTTGATTACCTGAAGTACTGACGTTTCCCCATAAGTTGCTGCGACGTGGACTGGTCCTCTCTGGCTAAGAAGGCATTCTACGATGTCAGCATGGCCTTTCTCAGAAGCAATGTGCAGTGCAGTGGCCCCGGTTTTCATGCTCCTATTCAGATCAGCCCCATGACGCACCAAACACTTTGTAACGTCCAGATGACCCTCCCTTGCGGCCGAGTGCAACGGAGTACCAATGATGCCTTCTTCGTTCACTTCCGCCTCCAGGCTAAGAAGGTACTCCACGACGTCAGCATGACCTTTCAAACACGCGAGATGCAGAGCAGCCAGTCCAAATGTATTCTTCTTATTCAACTCAGCCCCTCCGATCATTAACGATTGTGCGATGTCAGCATGGCCGGTCAGCGCTGCAAGATGGAGCGCAGTGATACCTTTAGTTTTACTTTCTACATCAGCTCCGTTTCTAAGCAGGAGATTGATGGCATCAAGATGACCTGCACAACTAGCCACGTGCAAGGCTGTCAACCCGAAGCTGTCTTTCTCGTCCATATTAGCTCCTTTATCGAGAAGATATTCCAGGACATCTACATGACCAAGACCTGAAGCAGCATGTAATGGAGTTCCCGTATTAGACATGATGGACTCGGCAATCTTCTTTAAATCAACATCCTCATTCCAGATGGCTTCTTCAAATTGATGAAGAATTGGGAAAGCCGGTGAATTATTCGATGTCCAAAAGACGGAACAATTTTCATTGATGTCGGCTCCATGACTCAAGAGAATTTTCGTAACATCAAGTCGATTAGATGCTGTTGCACTTTGAGAAGTGCTCTCAGAAGGCTTTGCCTGGACGGCAAGGTGTAAAGAGCTTAGCCCTTGGTTGGTGCGCAGATTTACATCGGCTCCAGATGAAATCAAAAACTCTGTCATTGAAGAATCTCCAAACATACATGCAGTGTGTAAAGCAGTGATTCCACCCTCCATTTTTGTATTTACCTGAGCTTGGTGGTTGACAAGGCATTTAACGACACCGAGGACATGCGTAGCAGCGGCTAAATGCAGAGGGGTTGCTTGTTTTGCAGAACTTTCGTGGTTCACATTAGCTCCATGACTAAGCAATAGCTCTGTAATTCTGAGATTGCAGTAGAAGGATGATACATGCAAGGCAGTGTCCCCACCACGTGTGACTATGTTTACATCTGCTCCCTCGTTGATCAAATATTCTACTATGTCAGGATAGTCATTCAGTGTTGAGACGTACAAGGCAGAGACTCCATCCGGATTGACTTTGTTCACGTTTGCTCCGTGATCGCGTAGACACATCATGGCATCGAGCTTACCATTGTTACAGGTGTGAAGAAAGGCAGTCGCTCCATTTGTATTAGCTTTATCCACTTCCGCACCATGCTCCAGGAGACATCTCATCGCATCGAAATGGTTACCTATGACAGCGAGATGCAAAGGGCTCAATCCGTTCTTCGTTACTTGATTGACCTTAGCATCTCGTCCAATAAGATATTCTATGACGTTAACATATCCATTTGCAGAAGCAATATGTAAAACAGTTACTCTGTCATTGGTCTCTAGATGGATATCAGCTCCCTTGCGAACCAGATATTTGATGGTATCCAGGTTACCACCCTGCACAGCAAAATGTAATGGTGTCCTTCCAAACTCGTCTCCTTGTGTTATGTCAGCATCTTTACCTATCAGAGATGTTACAATCTTAGTGTGACCGTTTCTGCACGCAGAATGTAACGAGTTGATTCCACCCGTAGTACTTTCGTTGACCTTTGCCCCTTGAGCAAGAAGATACTCGGTAACTGCGAAGTGACCTTCTGTTGAAGCAAGATGCAAGGCAGTCAATCCATCTCTAGTACCTCTTTCTATTTTAGCTCCCTGGCTAACGAGTTGTTTTGATACGTTCAAGTGACCCTCCTGGGCAGCTATGTGCAGAGGTGTTACTTTGTCATGAGCGACCTTATTTACACGAGCTCCTTGATTAATTAGATACGCTGCGGCACTGTGATGTCCAGCCTTTGATGCAAGATGCAAGGCTGTCCATCCAGCTCTATTGTAACTATTTACGTCAGCCCCATTGATCAGTATACATTTGATCATGCCGAGATGACCTTTTTGCGCAGCCATATGCAATGCGTTCGATTTTTTATCGTCGCACTTATTTACATCAGATCCTCGGCTGATGAGGTATTCGACGATTTCCTGGTGGCCTTCTCGTACAGCAATGTGGAGAGAATTTACGCCATTAGGCGTACAGGTATTGATATCAGCTCTTTTATTTAGGAGAGACCTGACAACATTACGGTGACCATCTCGTACAGCTAAATGGAGAGCATTATATCCGTCATTATTACTATTTTCCACATCAGCCCCATGATCTACTAAGTACTCTGTGGCATTGCCATGCCCTGCTAGAGAAGCAATATGTATGGCAGCTGATCCTTTAGTGGTTACTTTGTTCACCTCACTTCCACCCTTTACGAGGCGTTCGATGATTTCACAATCTCCTTGTAGTGCAGCAACATGAAGAGCAGTTATATCACCATTAATGCATCTATTTACTTCAGCTCCCCTACTGATGAGATAATCTGTGACGTCGAGATGACGTTGTAGAGCTGATAGGTGTAGCGCTGTGATTCCTTCGCTGGTTTCTTTATTTACCTCAGCTCCGTTATTAACCAGGAATCGAGATGTGCTCAGGGACCCTTTATACGCAGCTAAGTGTAAACCATTGACACCTTCACTGATTCCCCTCGTTATGTCCGCTCCTCTCTCTAAGAGCAATTCTGCGATGTGGGGACGGCCCATCAAAACAGAAAGATGTAAGGCAGTATGGCCTTGGGTAGATGTAACGTCCACAGGAGCTCCATCGTTAAGGATCCGCCGCACCTCTTCTAAATTGCCATTCAACGCAGCCAAGTGCAGGCCTGTTAATTGATCCAAGTTGACGTCACTTAACTTAGCTATGTAAGCTACGTGATTATCTGTACGGGTGGGAATATCTCTCCAAGCGGCTGGAGCTAGGGCAGATTTTCCGGCTGTGTCCTCATGAGATGTTGTACTGGACCGAGGATCCCGGCCTGTTGGTTCATCCTTACCACCTGACCTTACTTTTTTCAAGGTTTTTTTTAAGTATTTGGCAAGTGATTTATCACTTAGATCGAAACCGTTTCGATTAATTTCACATAAAGTCGCCATTTTGTGGCGACTTTATATATTTTTTTCCTGACCAAACCAATTTAAATTAGATTTTCCCTTTTTAGGTGAAAAATAAAATGCGTGTTTTTTTAGGATTGTGCTAATGCAATATAAAAAGACTGGCAACTGTTTTACACGTGCAAAAAAATATACATTTGATCGTTTAATCACTACAAAGTACTGCGTCCAAAAGCATGATCACGGTGGAAGTATATTCGTTCATTCGCACACTCTACAGAGAGAAAGGAAGGAAGAGAGAGAGAGAGAGAGAGAGAGAGAAAGAGAGAAGGAGACGGAGAGGGAGAGAAAAACAAGGATCAAATATATATATATTTATATATATCCATTTCATTTTCGTGGGACAATTTCTGTTAGACATGTCGACTAGACAGGCCTATTTGATTAAGCAATTCAAGCTGCATAGAGATTAATGTTTGGCCCTTTTATCTGTGACGGACTAAAACAAAGAGCATATCACTGATCGCGGATACATTTTCATAATTCAAAAACTTGAGTGACTATTAAAAGGCTTGTTCGGATAAGGTGTGGTAAACCGCAACCAAAAAAGGCCGTTTCGATTTGTGTACGTGTAAATCAATGTTAAGTGTACGCAGCAAAGGTATTCGCATAGCTTTGTGCTAAGGTGCAGTAATATTCATCGTATTTTCACCATTCGTCATCATAACAAATCGCGGCTGTTTGCCGCGTCATATCTGCACGAGCCTTTTAACAAGTGGTTCGAAAAGGGCGATCAATTAATCATTAACGTTGGAATACATTTTATTATCACAAAAATGACTTTAGTATTTCCAATAAAACATCATCAAAACTGTACACTTTAATATCGCGAGTAATGGTACACTAGATTATACATTAAAACACGCACTTGCTCTAACTCACCTATGTTCAAAGCATACATAACATGGCATCACACCTGCGCTTGCACAAACAATGAATATCACATTTATTATGATAGCTTGCGTTCATCGTCATAAGTTTAACAAAAATATACTCGATATTAATTTCAATCACACCAGACATAAACAGAACTTAACTGTCTGGCATTTGCAGTGAAAAGTCGAATATCTGACCATATAAACAACGTTTTTTCTTCAAAAGTCGTAATTCACAAACGGTTTTAAGTGACAAGACCTGAAATACAGCTTGTGTTATGAACGGCCATGACTTTTTCTGCCGATCATATTATTTGTTTGCACGTTTATGGATATAGACATACCCAACCAGCCTCCCTCCAGTTCTAAGGTCGATGGTTTACTGATAGTACATGCGGAAACGACGTAATAAACTATAAATAATTATTTAAATCGACTTGGTGTCGGCAATCCTAAATAGTGAAAGGGGCATGTTGGTCTATTCCTGACTGAGCACGTAGCAATTGTGTTTGTATTGTGTTTGAGTTATTATGGCATAATTTATGGTGATTAAGCTCCTCCTCTGTACAGAGATCCATACAAATACGCTTACATAAATTGATAAGCATATCCAGAATACATTGACCCTTTAACAGGTGTGTTGGCTCAGTCAGTAGAGCGTCCGCCTCACAACCGGGAGGTCGTGGGTCATACCAAAAGACGTTAAAAGACGGGAGTTGCTGCTACCTTGTTTGGCGTTCAACAATAAGGGATAGAGCAACGTCGATCTGACGCTGCTCAGTGGCTGCCGGGCTCACGATCAATTGGGCAAAAAGAATTTCCATTTTCGGTTTAACTTAATACAATTTGGAGTGGACTTTAACAAAATATTATAGAGCTGAGATAGTTCACACGTGGCCGGGCAATACGGGTTGAGGAAGGTAAATACAAGCAGTACTCGTTTAATTAATAGGAAAGCGAGAAATTAAATCACTACTGTAGCCATTACAAGTTCACGACTCAATACGATTATCGAGGTAAGTTGTTCCTGCAATATTGTTACTGGCCCAGATAACATTATGTGAGTGTAGTTTTGTCAGCGTACACAGTAAGTGGTGTTGCTACAACTAGCTATGAAAATCGATCTTTAAAACATTTGAATGAAATGATGTGTTTATATAAATGCGTTTACGATTAGTTTTGAGTGCGTGTGCGTATTCTTGTGAACACATATGATGATTCAAAAAAATATTATTTCTATATTATAAAATAAAGTAATGTTTGATAAAGAAATGGAAGTTCCACCGAAATAATGATAATAATAATAGTAATAATAATAATAATAATAATAATAATAATAATTATAATAATAACAATGATAATAATAATGATAATAATAATAACAATACATGTGTGCGTGCTCACATGTGTGGGTGCAAATGTGGCGTTCTTTGGGGGAAATTTGGAGCTGAAGCAAACCATGCCCCATGGAAGTCACTACCTTAGCACAATTTCCTCTGATCTGAGCAATTTTAACAAGTCCCTTGCCCATGTGCTGTACTCAGAGTGAGGAGGAGGGGGGGGGGGGGGGGGGCATCTAGAACAAGGAATGTAAGGAATGTCTTTCGAAGATCTGAATTTGATAACTTTCCATGCTCCATTCTAGAATGAATCTCTCATTTGAAAAAGAAAAAAAAAACGAGACTGTAATACAATTGCTCCCTATAGTGAATTCAATCAGGTAAATTTCGAATCAACCTTTATATTCCTTGTGCGCATCTATGTATCATCATGACCTATACACGTGCATATTTCAACACAAGTTAAAGATATTAATCCGATTATAATTCCGGTTTATTTTCATATTTTTGTCAAACAATGATTAATATTCATTGCAAACAAAGTATTAAAGATCATCCGAACTAGTTTGGACAAAAGGGAATAGACTACACAGCGAGGTCACTGACAGGTGGATATCTCGTCAACTCAGCTCTCTAATAACATAAGAAATAGAGCATCACGGGGGACCAACAGCTACCGATTGGGGAAGTTCTCTATATTATATATAGAGGGGGCAAGTAGCTACAAGCAGTACAGTGGGGCTTTAGGCATCTTTATACAAACAAATCATAGAATAAATATTAACGTACTAGTACTTGCATCATTAGATAAGGTCTATTTGTTTTATTGACTGCATTTATCATCTCATATCTGATTTGTGTGATGACTAACGGTTCGCAAACAGGCCAATTTTGATTAAATAATACTTTAATCATTGTCGGTATACATTGTCATATTATTATTGTTTTTTTTAATTTATGATTTCGGTGGGCGTTTTCCAACTTTTTTTCTAGTAATATATGTTAAAACTGTTAAGTTAACTTATTTGTACATTGTACATATTCATGCATTCTGCTTGATATCTGAATATTGTTAAACTAAGTTATCGACTGCTCAATCTGGAATTTATTTGATATTTTGCATTGCCAGGACACGAATATTATTAAAGATAAACTTTAGTTCTGGTTAAAAAAAGAAAATCAATTCTCACAGAATCTAACGAAACTTACACTGAATGTTCAAGATTACAAATAACTGTCATGTGTCAAACAATTTTGGAAGAAAATGTATATTGGCTGAGTAAGGAGCATAGAAAGATAAAGAAATCAAGTATTACTAGCCCCGAAACCATTTGTGTTGTCCCATATACATCTTTCTGTGTAATGTGCTTGTTACTTTACCAAGACTGAGCCAAATTTGCTATGAATTTGCTGACTCCAGAACTTTGCAGTACACACCAATACTTACATGCTACATGATCAACTTTTTCTGATGCATTCTACACCTTTTCTTTCACAATGTAATCGCATGACCAGAACTCAAGTTTATCTTTAATAACTAGAAGTATTACACTTGAGTCTGACAAAAGAAGAGGCCATATTTGATTGACACCATGTAGACAATTCAATCGAGAAACCGCCTGAAAATATTTTATCTTGAGTGGAGGATTGATACCTAAGTAGTATTTATTGTGTTCTCAAGACATGGGAAAATAGTCCGATGAATACTTCCATATACTTTGATTTTGTTTTTCATCAATATTATATTGTATGTTATCCAGGTAAATGAATAACTTTCTTTGTTATATCAATCGATACACCGTAGCTATCTTTTTATCACAAATACTATAACCGCTATTGTTTGATTTCCCCCTTTTAATGCTTTTTTGAGTTTTATGTTTGATGTTAATTATTAGATGTTTGTGATGTTTTGTGCAGATTGTAAACTTGCAGTAAACACGGATTCATTCACTTGTTCCCATTGCAGAAACTATCATGATGATCATCATACTTCTATAGATGATTTACATGATATACATGTATACATGTATGTCAATGTTAATTTCCACGATGCTTCCATTCTATTTTTCCTTTCAATGATATCGACGATACTGAATTGATTGATATGTATATTGACAGCGCCTATACTCAATCGCTCGGAACTCAAGATTTGAATAACTTGTATAACAAAATTAATTCGAATAGTGATTCTGATTTTGATTTGGAATTTGATTTTAATTGCAAATACTATTTAGATGATCGATTTATAGACAGTTTTAAAAAAGTAAATAATAGCTTTAGCTTACTGCACTTTAACTCTCGTAGCTTGAACAAAAATTTCGATGCGATATCTGAATTTGTATCTACATTGTCGTTCAACTTTTCTATCTATGGATTTTCAGAAACCTGGATTAATAACTGTACCCCTTTATTGTTTGATATGAATGGTTATGCATTTGTTCATTCTGATCGGAATCTTGGGAAAGGTGGAGGAGTAGCTCTCTTGATTTCTGATTCATTGAATTATGTAGTTCGGACAGATTTATTAGAACAATCACAATTATGAATCACTTTGTATTGAAATAATGCTATCACAAAGAAAGAATATTATTGTGGATATTGTTTACAGAAAACCCTCATAAAAAATTATTGATTTTAATTGTAACTTTGAAGATTGTTTGAAGAAAATCGATTTAGAATGTAAGCATGCTTATATAATGGGAGACTTTAATATTGACTTGAAGAAGTATTCTAATTGTAATTCTGTAAATCAATTTCATAGTATCATTTATGCAAATAGTTTCTTGCCTCTAATAGATAAACCGTCTAGGATAACTCAGTCATCGTTTTCTTTAATTGACAATATTATTACAAACAATTTCAATTCTGATATTTCATCTGGCCTATTTGTGAATGACATTTCCGATCATTTCCCTGTATTTCAAGTTTCAAAGAAATACAATTTATCTAAAAATGTTTCGATATATGAACGTCGTAATATCACTGAAAATACTATTACTACTTTCAAAGAAAAACTTGCTGTTATTGACTGGAATCAAACACTATTTTGTGAAAATGATGAAGTTGCTTACAATAGATTTTTAATGAAATTCAGTAACTTATATGATAATGTATTTCAAAAAGTTTCCAAAACCAAAGGGAATAAAAAAAAGGAAGAAACCTTGGATCGATTCAACGTTATTAAAAAAGATTCGGAAGAAAAAAATAATAATTAAGAAATATCGTAAAAATCCAAACTATAATACCAAGAAGAAATATGCAAAGATAAGAAATGTTTCGAAAATAATATCGCTAGTGATATTCGTTTGTCTCGCAATGTGGTCAATAAGGAATCTAAAAGATCACGACGTTTCGTATGCTTCTGCGATACTTCGTCAGGTGATAAAAACTATTGTAAGCAAGGGTCTTTTATACTTTACTTGAGGACCGGCGGAGCGGTCTATAATTCGATCGATAATTGGAACAATAACGCCCAATGCCTATTGGTCGACGCACACGGTGATCGACCAATCACCAAAGGCCGCTGGTTCGGCAACTGGTTCGGCTGATGCACCAGGCCTATTGGCCGACGCATACGGTACTCAACCAATCAACGGGCCGCTGGCTCGGGCCGTCTGCTGAATGGAATCGACCGTTGTTGGCTGGCAGGACGTCGAGTGTCATGGCGGCGTATCGTCCGCATCCAAAATTCGGGGATATCGATTCCGTTGTCTCTGTTGAAATTAGCGAGCTTTCGATTTTAGGCACCCGACGTCGGCTACTACGCGTGACGTCATATTTATCCCCTGCGCATGCGTGAGCTTCTGGGCACACGTTCCCTTCCAAATCACCCGACGGGAGTCGGGGGCAATTTCCGTGAATCGCCGTCGCCGTGAAAACGTCAACGTGAGTGTAGTTTCATCACCTTCTTTTATGTTATTCTTTGTTTTTATTATTCTATTATTTCCTCTTGCTATCTTTTGTTTCTTCTTCTATCACCTTTTCTTATGGAATTCTTTCTTTTATCATTCTATCACTTTCACTTTCTGTCTTTCCTTATGTTATTCTTTGTTTCTTCCTTCTATCACCTTCTCTTATGTTATTCTTTGTTTTTATCATTCCATCACTTCCTCTTTTTTATCTTTCCTTATGTTATCCTTTGTTTCTTCCTTCTATCACCTTCTCTTATGTTATTCTTTGTTTTTATCATTCTATCACTTCCTCTTTCTATCTTTCCTTATGTTATTCTTTGTTACTTCCTTCTATCACCTTCTCTTATGTTATTCTTTGTTTTTATCATTCCATCACTTCCTCTTTCTATCTTTCCTTATGTTATTCTTTGTTTATTTCTTCTATCACCTTTTCTTATGTTATCCTTTGTTTTTATCATTCTATCACTTTCTGTCTCTCCTTATGTTATTCTTTGTTTCTTCCTTCTATCACCTTCTCTTATGTTATTCTTTGTTTTTATCATTCTATCACTTCCTCTTTCTATCTTTTCTTATGTTATTCTTTGTTTATTTCTTCTATCACCTTCTCTTATGTTATCCTTTGTTTTTATCATTCTATCACTTTCTGTCTCTCCTTATGTTATTCTTTGTTTCTTCCTTCTATCACCTTCTCTAATGTTATTCTTTATTTTTATCATTCTATCACTTCCTCTTTCTATCTTTTCTTATGTTATTCTTTGTTTATTTCTTCTATCACCTTCTCTTATGTTATCCTTTGTTTTTATCATTCTATCACTTTCTGTCTCTCCTTATGTTATTCTTTGTTTCTTCCTTCTATCACCTTCTCTTATGTTATTCTTTGTTTATATCATTCTATCACTTCCTCTTTCTATCTTTCCTTATGTTATTCTTTGTTTCTTCCTTTTATCACGTTCTCTTATGTTATTCTTTGTTTTGATCATTCTATCACTTTCTGTCTTTCCTTTTGTTATTCTTTGTTTCTTCCATCTATCACCTTCTCTTATGTTATTCTTTGTTTTTATCATTCCATCACTTCCTCTTTCTATCTTTCCTTATGTTATCCTTTGTTTCTTCCTTCTATCACCTTCTCTTATGTTATTCTTTGTTTGTAATCATTCTATCACTTCCTCTTTCTATCTTTCCTTATGTTATTCTTTGTTTCTTCCTTCTATCACCTTTTCTTTTTTTATGTTTTTGTTTTATCATTTTAACTTTCAATTTTTGTCATCCTCATTTTATTCTTCGTATCAGATTTTGGCGCACTGTGGTTTTATTAACTGATTTAATCACCTGATCTAAAAAATTGGTCACGTGACCGACGAAAGCACCGACGCGAAAAATCGAAAGCACTGCCGCGAAGGGAACGGACGTGAGCTGCGCAACGTCTCCACGCTCCAGTACCTCGTAGTAGCCGACGTCGGGTGCCTAAATCGAAAGCTCGCTAATATTAGGATTGAGACGGATATTGATAGCTTCTTTTACCCTCCGTGTATACCAATGCCGTTCCTGGGAAAGGCACTGAACCCCGTCCCAGTCTGGTTGATGCTGGTTATCCCAAGAAATGTTGTTAACAAGTCGTTAAAGAATACTCGAAAAAGGTTTTACGAACATAAATTTCAGGAAGCTAGTGGTAATCTAAAAAAGACATGGAACATTATTAAAGAGGTACTTGGTAGTAAAAAGAATAATTTGGCTAACTTTATATATGATAATGGGAACACTGTATGCGGGGATGAGAATATAGGAAATAGTTTTAATCAGTTTTTTATAAAAATTAGATTATTAATAAATGATTCCGGAAATCACCTTAATAACAATGATTATACCAAATTCTTGCTGCAGAAATGTTCTAAATCATTGCTTTTTAAACCTGTTACTGAAAATGAAATAATTGAAGTTACTAAAAAAATCAAATGTAGTAGTTGTTGTGGTATTGACAATTTGAGTCCGGTAGTTATTAAGAAAATAATAGTACTTATTTTGCAACCATTATGCCATATTTAAAACTTATCCTTGTCTTCTGGTATTGTTCCTTCTAAGCTTACAATTTCCAAAGTAATCCCTTTATACACAAACGATAACCTACATAATGTTTCTAACTATTGCCCCATTTCACTACTCCCATTCTTTTCAAAGCTCTTAGAAAGAATTGTGTATAATCGATTATACGATTTCCTTTTTAGTAATCATCTTTTAAATGCTTATCAGTTTGGCTTTAAAAAAAATGTATCTACCGAAATGGCATTAATTAACCCACATGATTATATATTTAATGCATTAAATAAGAAACTTCATACTGTTGGAATATTTTTAGACTTAAGTAAGGCGTTTGATTGCATCGACTATACCATATTATTACATAAACTGCAATTTTATGGAATAAGGGGTCTTCCTCTACTCTGGTTTCAAAACTACTTATCTAACCGTGTGCAATATGTTTCTTACAATAATGTTTTATCCGAGCATTTAAATGTTATATGCGGTGTGCCCAAGGGATCTATACTTGGGCCACTTTTAATCTTGATATTTGTTAATGATCTTCCAAACTGTTCAAATAAGTTGAGATTTGTACTCTTTGCGGATGACACCAACATTTTAGTTTCTCATGATTCTTTACAATCTTTGAATAATATTCTCAACTTTGAATTGCAGAAGGTATCTGAATGGTTTTATTATAACAAATTATCTTTAAATATGGACAAATCAAATTATATATATTTCTATGTTAAAAAAAAAAAAAAATAACATAGAATTATTGGATATACAAATGAATAATCAAATTATAAAGCGTGTAAGTCACACACAATTCTTAGGCGTCTCGATTGATGAAAAACTTACATGGAATAACCATTTAACAGATGTAACAAACAAAGTATCCAAAAATGTTGGTGTCATCCGCAAACTTAGCAATGTCTTCCCTCAACGTATTCTTATTACTTTGTATAATACCTTAGTCTTGCCTTATTTATCTTATTATAATGTAGTGTGGGTAAACACATATCCAACAAAAATACAACCATTGTATTTATTACAGAAAAAAGCTCTTCGTATATGTTCATTTTCTTGGAGACAAGCCCATACTAAATAATTATTTGTTAAATTTAATGTTCTCACTGTGTTTCAACTCAACTCTTACTTCTGTTCAATATTACTTCTTAAACATAAGCAGAATATGCTCCATAAATCATTATCATCAATGCTCACTTCTAATACAACTGTTAATGACCATAATACAAGAAGCAGAAATAAATATCATCTATGGACTGTTAATAAAAAAAAAATTACTCACTATTCTCTTTTAGACATCATGCTCCTGTTATCTGGAATAATCTGCCCCTAGAAATAAAATCACTTAACTCAATGAATACCTTTAAAAGAAAACTCAAATCGTACTTAATCACAAGTGTTTGAAATTTCGAATTGTTGATTTTACTGCCTTGTATTGTCCTGTGGTGGGTTTGTGCGGTAATATGTATTTTAAAATAAATTATGTCATATTTTCATAATTGTTTATTCCTTTATAGTCCTTTATTATCTTTTAAATTTTCTATATTATATTGAATGTTCAATGAAACGAATTTTACCTTCATCAAGGATGGTCGTCTCGACAAATCCACATGGTTTTTTATGACCACCCAATTGCAATAATGCTCTATCTTATGTTGTTATCTGATGTATCACTTTATAGTTTTATCATTTTACCTTATTTTGTATTCTTGATCGACTTATACTCTTATTCTGTCATGATTGTATTCTGTTTTGTATATTTTATTGGAATTGAATAAACTGAACTTGAACTATATACAGCATCCTAATTAATGTGCTCTTTTAATAGATTTATATTACAGCCAACATAAATCAGGGAAATAACTCTAATATCAAGTTTATCAAGGATGTTTTCTCATCCAATGCATCTGCTAATTATAGTACAACTTAAGTTGTCTTATTATAGTGACCATTTCTTTATAAGTGTCGCATACAGTGCGACCAAGATAAAAACGAAACCGAGAATTATTGATGTTTTATCATATTAATTACAATCAATAAATGACACATATTTTTAAAGCTTATATTCTCATCTTTCATTTGATGAAACTCATATGATGCATATTTCACGCATAAGTGATTAAAAGCAATTTGAAGGAAGGAAACCAACAAGTCATTTGGCGGGCGGTATCTGAAATTCGAAGAAAATTCACATTTCTAGAAAGTTCATTTTCTGTTCTTTCATATGAAACCTCAATCAGGATAAATGAGCGAGAATAACACATATCTGTTTGTTTAAAGTGATGCTTGCATTTCCGTAATTTTATTAAACGAATGCGTTCTCTCTGGCTGACTGCCGTAGCAACAAACTGAATTAACAAAAGACTTAACTCCGTTTCGTTGACAATCAGCCGTAGACGAAAGACTTCATGCATGGCTGATTATCAACGAAACGGAGTTAAGTATTTTGTCAACTCTGGTTGTTGCTACGGCATGCAGCCAGTGCAAACGAATTCGTTAGATACAATTATGGAAATGCAAGCACTACTTTAAACAAACATAACTTTGTCATTCCTTGCTCATTTTTCCTGATTGAGTTGTCATATGAAACGGCAGAAACTCAACTTTCTAGAAATATGATTTTCTTTTTGAAATTCAGATACCCTCCGCCACATGATTTTTTGGTTTCCTCTCTTCAAATTGATTTTAATCACTCATGCGTGAAACATGCATCATATGAGTTGCATCAAATGAAAGAAGGGGATCTAAGCTTTCCAAATATATGTAATTTATTTATTATTAATGTGACTAAGTTATGATAAAACATCGATAATTCTCGGTTTCTTTTTTTCTGGGACGCACTGTATATATATATACATGGCAACTCAAAGAGCGAAGCATCCCATTCACCATCGATTGGTCGATCTCCAGCAAGGCCCAAGCGTACTCCAGCGAAACGAAGAAATGCAACCTGTGCCTAACCGAGAAGCTTGCCATCATCAACGCCGAGAAACAGACCCTTCTGAACAAAAGACCAGAACTCATCTCCAAATGCCGCCAAGAAAACAAAATCTACCTCTGCAACTTCAAAAGAGACTATACTTAAATAAATAATTCAATATTTATGTACTAGCACCTTGGTGGAGACTATTTTGCGATACCCCCTCCTATAACCTACATGTTTAAAATTCCATCGCAGTTCCTGAGCAATTACAATAGCCCCTTCACCCATGAGTAAATCTTATTGTATTGTATTAGTTAAGTCTTATTTTGAACGTATTTGCACCAAGATTGTACTTTTAAGAATGCTACCATTGCCTGATGATCACTCAAAAGGCGTGAAACTCGGAGTTGCAACCATGTTCTGTTAATCTGCCTTATTCAATATATATATATATATATATATAATCACTGTGTGTTGAGTATTATATTACAATTATCCATACAGAAAATTAATTACTCCTTCATTCTATCGCATTTTCCTGAAGGGCCAGATTTATTCTCCCTTTTTAAGCCATGACCTATTGTAGTGAAATTCGTTAAGTAATTTCCAAATGTAGAAGAAAAAAACCTTTAGACCTGACATATTACAAAAACGATTTTATATCATTGCGTGCGAGCTTATCGCTTAAAAAGTACTTTACCTTCCCATAATATTCTGGAGTAAACATATTTCGCAAACACCATTAACAAAGTACAAGGTACAGGGTTCAATTGATATCATCAGTGTATTAACTTAGAATAAGTTATCTATTAACAATGGGTTATGCAGCTTTAATTTAATAACAATTATTATGGGATTCAGCTTCGAAACATCACAAGACTACTTGCACACTGCCATCTCAAGGTCAGCTTTTGAATAGTGCGTATCCCAATGAACTCTTTGCAGTTAAGAGTGAACTGCACGCTACACTTCGTAGTTTAGAGTGCAGTGGGAGAAACAGCCCAGGGAGTGACAGAACTATACTGCTAAAACGGACCTGAGATGGCGCTAGAGGTAGTGCTCCTGGACAAATCTGGCTTTTAACCGTTGATTGCGAAGCAATTATATTCTGACCTTCTTGGGATATAAATAAATTTATTCTACATTTTTTTTGTACACACGTCATGCACGTGTAATGAATTTAGAATCATATTAATCTATTCGAACATTCTTTATTTGACTCTGCAGGTAATATTCACCCCCCCCCCCCCCCCCACACACACACTTCAAATATCGTCTGAACAGAATAAATGAATTAATGCTAATTACAAATTTCCTCCAAATAAATGAAGTTAGTTATATACGATAATCTAATAATACTTTTTTGCAACTGTTTCCAAAAATCGAAAACCCATCCAGGATGTTCTCTTTTTATTTCTTGCAAACACTTATGATATTCAGCCACTGTAGGCCTACTCTTATGACTCCCTCCGATATTTCCTCCACACGTTTACCCCCGAATACAAGCATATGCTGCATTCATCTATCTTTTTCTTCAAAATTTAGAACTCTTTGCATTTATAATCACGTTTATGTGGTTAAAATCTCAGACTATATATGTGGAAAAGTACTCTTTTTCCAATCTACATGTATTTCTGATAATTTATCTCAAAAGGGAAAATGGTGTGCAAAGAAAAAAAAATCACGCACACACATTCCCATATCAATCGTGAATGTTTGCAGGGTCTTCTTTCCATTTTCTTCAATTTGTTTTATTTAGTTCATTGTATGATTGTAAATACACGATTGCGTTTTCTTTAAGTATTATTTACAAAATACAATTTTTCGTCAAAACGGTCAGGTGGCTTCTATTCAAACAACGACTATCAAAAGGACAGAAACGAAGACAAACGCCGGATAAAAACACTGTTGTAACTCACGGTCTACTTTCATGCTAGCTAGTTTATATTTTACAGAATAACAGCAGCATAGACCTCATCGTTCTTTATTCATACAGACATACAAATTGCAAAAATAGATACTTGATACATAACAATGATATTGGCTGCAATTAATCCATATTTTTTTAGTTTGTATAGTTTAAAGAAAAAAAATTATAATTCCATAAACAATAAATACTTGCAAAAAGACTACCTTCTCACGACCGATCAAAGTGCATTACAAATGCGTTTCTCTTCGGTCTCAAGAGATTGACACTTCACCCACCAATCGGCGCGGCGTAAGCATGATGGTGGGCGGTCCATAGTTTAATGGCTCTCCGTTGAAATTGCAACAAAAAGCCATTAAAGTGAGGTTTTTGTATGTACGGTCCTCAGGCTTGGCTGGTGAGCATAATAATGAGTCTGTTGATAACACCATCTTCGACGGCTTGCATCAAGTGTGTAGGGAATTACAAAGGACCGTGCAGATTCTGGACTATATCGAAGGAAGTGCCTGCTTTTTAAAGAGAAATCCTATATTCAAATTCCCAAAATTGATTACATACCTGAGAGGACGTAATAAATTCGAAATTTAATTTCCATGCATCATTATCAAACCTTCTTCAAGTGATAAAATATGTTGATAAACAAATCTCTGTCTACCCCTCTACGTACGTCAACTTTCTCTCTCTCTCTCTATCCCTCTCCCTCTCTCTCGCTCTATCCTCCTCTCCCCCACCCCACCCCCTGATGGGCCATATTTAATTACCTTTTTAAGCCATGAGCTATTTTACTGGAATTGGTTAAGTCAACCCTAAAAGTACAAGGTAAAAAAAAAAATCATTCCTGAAATATTCACAGAACGATTTCACATCACTGCCTGCGGGATTATCACTCGAGAAATACTCTAAAAGATATTTATAAACAGTGTCAACAAATCTTTTATCCGTGCATTTTGTTATCTTGATTTTCAGACCGCGTATCTTAACACAAGAGGTGCACAAGAGGTGGTGATTCAAGGGTGATCAGCAGTGAAGGGCAGGGAGGGGGGGGGGGGGGAGGTAGGGGAAGAGGTTAAAGTCCCCCGTATTTCTCAAGTGAGAACCGTCCAATGAAAATTGTGGAGAAATATAATTAGAAAACAAAGATGTATTACCTACCTAACATTGCTTTGGCTCTGAAATATAATAATCAAAGATGGAAAGTTTCTCCTTTTCATATTTTATGATTAGCCATATAAAAGATATTTTATTTTATCCACCTCTTCGCAGACAAAGAAGAGAAAAAGAAAAGACAAAGAAAATAAAAATGTAGGTGCTTAAGGTATTTTTTTTTTTTAATTTGATGAACGCGTATCAGGTGTGTGTTTTTGGGTGCAAATGCGTTCTTGTCGTTTTTCTTCCCCTTCTATCTGTCAAACCTTACAGTATACTTTGTTTCCGATTAAGTTGGAATAAAGTTTCTTACCTCTTTTCATGGAATGATTATGATAATATGTTTTTTTCTTGATGGATAAATGTCGTATAAACTCATCAAGGGTATATACCGTGCCGTCACAGGGATTTGTTGAAAAGAGGTTATTACAAAGAATTGTCAATCTTTATGGGCAAACAACATTTGTATTTATATATATATATATATATGCCAACATGTATATTTTCTTTTTGGTATAATGTATTCGCATAATATTCTGAAGTTCACATATTTCGCAAACACTATCAAAAGAGTACACGGTACAGGGTTCAATTGCTAGTATCAGTGTATGATCTAATGATAAGTTATCTATTAACTTTGGGTAATGCAGCTCACATTTCATATTAATAATTATGGGATGCAGCCGTAAAACTTCACAAGACTTCACTTAAGGCGAGGCTGAACTGATGAACTTGCACAATGCTAGCTCATGGTGAACTTTTGAATAGTGTGTATCCCCCCCCCCCCGAACTCTAAACTTTGTCGTAAAGATTTCAAGAGGAGAAACAGCCCAGGGAGTGACAGGACCATACTGCTACAATTGACCTGAGATGGCGCTAGAGGTAGTGCTCCTGGAGCAATCTGGCTTGAAGGACAATCCGGGAATATTTCTCCTAGCTTTCCTACAAAAACATAAAGGCAGCTCACAAATGCATGTTTATTATAACCGGAACTCTAACTTCCCTTTAAAGGCGAGTATTTTATCTAAATCGCTTCCACTGCTGTAATGGATTTTAAATTACGCATCTTTCGGTGAAGGCGTACATAAAGCGATTTCCGGTTCCTTTTGCCAAGCGACATCACGCGCGCACCATGCATTTGGTGCTGCATCGTTGGACATGGATGTCGTGAGCATTGTGAGCAGCAGAACTAGTCCGAACTAGTTTACTGTCATTACAATACCCTGCCCTTAAAATTAGAATTTGGTTTGAATTTCAGTAGCATGGACGAGGACAATCATATTTTCAATATTCGCGATAAATTAAACGAATTTTTATGAAGTATTTCCCAAACTTTACAACGTTTAACATTTTTATACCAAACAGACTGTCTAGAAACTAACGATATTACAATAGGTGTTGTTTCTTTTTCCCTTCCCCTGCTTCCTTTCTACCTTCATCTTTATGTCTTTCTCCCCAGCTCTTATCACATTTCAGGTTATCTTTCCTCTAAAGGCGTAAATCGGAATGGACAAGACATACCTACAAAATACCAAATACCCTTCATTGAGTGAGAAGAAGGCTACTTAAGCTCGAATGATATGCAGTATCTTCACGGAACTTTGCGATAATTCCCTGGATTCATGACGGCGTTCTTTAGAAATGTATCCAGCCTGTAGTCACACAGGCTGGGTGGCTTTGATGACAGTGTAATTTCGACCTCTCATGGCTCTTAATAATTCCGAACCTTACTCTCGAAAATCTGACATATTCAGACCTCTTGAGAATATAGTAGCCTCATCAACCATTTTTCAAAATGAAGATGTACAGCTCTTCTGAGTTATTTGGGAATCGAACAATAAGGTATCGAACAAAGCTTCGAGACATTTGCAAGGGATATGCCGAGGAAATTTACAAGTATAGCTTGCCCAGTGTCGATGACAAGAGTGAAAAATGCAGAATCCTGCACCAAGCCGCATTTACAGGCAACCAGGACGCTATCAACCACGAGCTAGACAGAGGTTTCGATTTGAATGAGAAGAGCCAGGAAGGATTCACTGCTTTACATATAGCTGTACAGAAGGGTCATTCCGCCCTGACATCATATCTCATTAACTTAGGGGCTCAAGTTAACGCATCAACTAATCTAGGGGTCACTCCTTTCCACCTGGCTGTACTTGGTAGCCACCATGAAATCATGCGGAACCTTGCATGTTCTGGAGCCGATGCGGATATGTGTACTGCAGATGGCATGACTGCTTTACATTTTGCTACTATCAAAGCTGACCTTCAAGAAGTCAAATACCTGCTCGACGAAGTTGCTTCTACTGATCAAGGAGATGCGAACGGATGTACTGCTTTGCACATTGCTGCACAGAAAGGTCACCTAGATATTACAAATTGCCTGCTCAGCCACGGAGGCCATGTTGATAAACAGACTCTTGATGGTGCGACAGCGTTGCACATTGCGGTGTGTGAGGGCCACCTAGAACTTACAGACAGTTTGATCCGTCATTGGGCAGACGTCAACAAGGGAATGACAGATGGAAAGACTCCCCTACATGTAGCTGCTGAACGTGGTCTTATCAACATCCACGAGAACCTGACAATAAACGGAGCTAAACTAAACGTGCCTTGTAATAGCGGTGCAACTCCACTCCACTTTCCTGCAAACAACGGTCATGTTGCTGTCACGCAATGTATGATTAGCCATGGGGCTGACGTTGATAAGGTTGACATAGAAGGAGCAAGTCCCTTGCATCTTGCAGCAGAGAATGGAAATAATGACCTTACCAAATACCTCATTAGTAAGGGAGCTGAGGTAAATAGAGGGGACAATTATGGAATAACCCCATTACACGTTGCTGCATACCATGCTGATATTCTTGTCACACAAAACTTTATCAGTGAAGGAGCGGACATAGACAAGCAAAGCGAAGCTGGTTTTACCCCATTACATTTCGCAGTGTATGCGGGATGCCTTGATGTCACGCAGTATTTGATCGAAAAGGGAGCCAAAGTGGACCACTGTTCCAAAAATGGTACAACACCCTTACATCTCGCGGCGCAGAATGGTCACTCTGAGATAACAAAATGCCTTATCAGTCATGGTAGTGACGTGAGTGGCGTTTGTAATGATGGAGCAAGTGTCCTGCACTTCGCTGCAAGGAATGGCCACTTTGGAATTACTAGGTACTTGATTGACAATGGAGCTGATGTGAATGCGGCTGAGGTGAATGGTGTCACTGCATTTCATTTTGCTGCTAGAAACGGGTATCTGAACATCACCAAGTACCTCAAAGAACATGGAGCGAGGGTTAATGGGGGTGACTTGTCTAAAGCAACTGGATTGCATGCTGCTGCACAGAACGGTGACATGGACGTCACCAATTACCTGCTCGAAGAAGGAGCCGAAGTGAACCAACCAACGAAAGATGGATTGACGGCTCTACATGTAGCTGCGCAAACAGGTCACCTTTCCGTCATCAAATCTCTCTTGAGCTACAGAGCTGATATAAACAGAACATCACATGATGGAGCAACTGCTTTATTGCTGGCTTTGCAAAACGGATATTCAGATGTTGTAAATTACTTGTTAGAGAATGACGCCGATATAAACAAGGATGATAAAGATGGGACCACCCCATTGCACTGTGCTGCCAAGAACAACGACATTCGTGCAACACAATACCTGATTAGTAAAGGTGCTGACGTTACTAAAATAAATCGAGAAGGGTGGACTGCGTTGCATGTAGCTGCCAAGAATGGGCACTTCGATACCACAAGATGCCTGATCGATGAAAATATGGAAGAAAACACAACATCCAGCAATGGACAATCTGCCTTGCACATCTCTGCAGAGAATGGCCACGTTGATATTTCAACATATCTGGTTACCATCGGGGTTGATATGAATATGGGTGACGAGAAGGGGGCAACGCCCTTACATCTTGCTGCAAAAAATGGTAACGTAGCTTCAACACATTATCTACTCAGTAAAGGGGCTACCGTTACCAATGGAGACAATCATGGAGCAACTGCCTTACATTATTCTGTCCGTAATGGTCATCTTGATATTGCCAAGTCCTTGATTAGTCACGGAGCTAAGGTGCACGCAGGAGATGATAATAATTCAAATGCTTTACACGATGCCGCAAAGAATGGGCACATCCAGGTATTGGAATACCTGATCGGTCAAGGAGGTCAAGTCGATAAACAAACAGATTCTGGAGAAAGTGCCTTACATTTTGCAGCGACAGCAGGGCACATTGATATCACGCAGTGTCTAGTCAGTCACGGAGCAGAAGTGGACAAAGAAAACATCGAGGAAGCCACTCCTCTTCTTTTAGCTGCTGGAGAGGGGCAATTTTTCGTCGCACAGTATCTTATCAGTCAAGGAGCTGAAGTCAATAAATGTGACAACAAAGGATCTACTCCTCTGCATTCTGCTTGCAAAAATGGCCATCGACAAGTTGCACAGTACCTGATCAGCCACCATGCTGAAGTAAATAAGAAAAATAGCCACGGAGAAACAGCATTACAACTTGCAGTAGAGAATGGGCACCATGATGTCAAGCAGTGTCTGGAAAGTCACAAAGGTAAAATGAGTAAAGATGATCAAACGACATCTGCTCTTCACATCGCTGTTATGACTGGTAATTTCGATAGCATTAAACTATTGGTTGATTGCGGGGCTGACGTTAACGAAGCATCCGTAGATGGAAATTCATCGTTACATATTTCTGCAAAGAAAGGCCATCTAGATATTACAAGATATTTGATCGGTCAAGGCGCGGAAGTGAATGCTACAGGCAATGACGAAAAAACGCCATTACATTGCGCTGCACGAAATGGGCACTTGGAGGTCATACAATATTTGGTTGATGAGGAGGCCAACGTGGATTGCTGTGATAGGTCTGGAGCAACTGCCTTACACTATGCTGCCCGCAACGGTAATCATCACGTCGTCCAATACTTGATCAATACCAAGGCCGGAGTGAATAGCTGTGATAATGACGGGCAAACTCCCTTGAGCTATGCTGCGTGTAATGGGCAAGTTGGTGCTACGCGACTTCTCATCAGCCACGGAGCAGTCGTGATTGAGGGCGAAAATGACGAAGCAACTGCTCTTCAGATTGCTAAGCTTGATGATGATTCCTCAAAACAAGTAGATAATGAGGCGGTGGATTACGATGACGCCACGCTCTCGCAGGATTTCACACTATTGGGAGAATTTCTTGGCCGTACTGGTGTTAATATCAATGAATTTAGTGAAAGAATAACGGCTTTTCACGCAGCTGCAAGTAACGGCAATCGTGACCTACTAAAACGTATGATTGACCTTGGGATAAATGTGGACATAGCGAAGCCTGACGGAACAACCGCTTTGCACATTGCTTCTCAGAAAGGCCAGCTTGAAACCACACAGTTATTGATCAGCCATGGAAGCGACATCAATAAGAAGGACATTCATGGCATAACTGCTCTAGATAGCGCTCTGATGATGGGATACTACGACCTAACGCAATACCTAATAGTTAACGGAGCGGATGTTAACAATACTGACGTAAATGGCGCAACACCCTTGCATTCCGCGACACAATTTGGAAACCTTGGCTTGACTGAATTACTCCTCAGCCGTGGAGCAAGAATAGAAAAAAGCGCCGTTCCTCTTCTACATGTTGCTGTGATTGGTGGGCATCTTGACGTTACGAAATGTCTTCTCAATCATGGAGCTCCGGTAGATATGGAGGGTGAAAACGGAACAACGGCGTTAGATGTTTCAGTACAAAGCGGGTACACGACTATCACACGGTATCTACTTGATCAAGGAGCGGATGTCAATAAGATTAACAATACTGGCTCAACTGCTTTACACTCAGCTGCCAAAAAAGGTTACCTTGACTGCATGAGGTGCCTCATCGACCGCGGGGCTGATGTAAATGGAGAAGCATTTAATGGTGCTACCCCCTTGCATTATGCCGCGGAGAATAGGCACTTAGATGTAGTACAGTATCTTCTAGAGCATGGAGCTGAAGTGAACTGCCGTGAGAACAGCAAAGCGACAGCATTACAATCAGCCGTCCAGAGGGGAGATCTTGACTGTACACGGTGTTTAATCAAGCACGGAGCAGATTTAGATACAGTCAACATGTCAGGAGGAACGGCATTGTATTATGCCTCTAGTTTGGGTCACCTTGACATTGCAAAGTGTCTCATCAGCAACGGGGCAGAGGTAAATAAGTCCACATACAAAGGAGGCACAGCTCTGCATGTTGCTGTACAGTTTGGCCACTGTGATATTGCTCAGTACTTAATCAACCATGGGGCCGAAGTGAATGGAACGATTAATGATGGGTCAACAGTCCTGCACGTAGCTGCACAAACCGGTCACATTGCCATCATAAAGAACCTGGTCACACACGGAGCCAAGGTAAATCTCACAAGCAACAATGGTCACAACCCCTTGCTTTACGCAATTGCAAATTGTCACACTGATGTCACGAAATACCTGATAGGTCAGGGAGCTGACCTTAATACTGGAGACAACGAAGGTACGACCCCCTTGCATTTCGCTGTTCTTGCACGTCTTGTTGATCTCACGAAGCACCTTGTCGACAATGGAGCAGTCGTAGCTGCACGTGATAACAATGGACAGGCTGCCCTGTATTTTGCTGCATCGATAGGTCATCTTCCACTGACACAATTTCTGATCAATAACGGAGGTCAAGTAAACGCCTTGGATAATAAAGGAGAAAGTGCATTGCACATTGCTGCAAAGAGCGGTTACTGTGATGTTACAGAGTACTTGCTGACCCAGGACGCAGATATCAAGCAGGAAACTAAAGCAGGTTCAACTGCTTTGCATCTAGCATGTGAGAAGGGACACCATCGTGTTGCTGACTGCCTTCTTCGTCATGTGGGACATAGCACGGCAGAGAGTGCACATGGACAGATCTTCTTTCATGAGGTAATTTCCAATCACATTCTGTATAAATGTATAATGTTCAGCTCTACTCAGCAGTGACAAATACTGATCGAAGTTGTTATAACCCCTACATAATTATGTATCCGTTAATAAAACACAAATTACATTCAAATCATCAATTTGTTCAAATTTAGACAGAAATACGATGCCTTCATGATTTTTACATTTTCAAACGGAACACCACATTAAACACCATTGATATGTTTACGTATACTAATATATATTTTCAACAGGTTCAACTAGAATTTCATAATTTGTATCCAATATCTTTATAGTCAATAGAATGATATGAAGAATGATCATGTTGTATGCCCCATATAAATCATGCTCTGACTACGATAGACGTTGCATGTTATGTTTCCGCTTTTTAAGTTAATTTAGAAAGTAGGTGGGATCTAACGATGTGAGTATATATATTTATATATATATTTTGGAATCCTTTTTTTCTCAAGGATGTTTCGCTGGTTAACCGCACCGACCAGGAAGGATTGACAGCCATGCACTTGGCCACTCGAGAAGGTTGTACCTCTGTTCTTGAGAAATTAACTATGCACGGGGCCGATCTAAACATCACATCATCCACTGGTCGGACTTGTCTCCACGAAGCCATCATCTTATCTAACAAAAAACAAAAACAAGTGGAGGTTACAGATACCCTTCGGAAGGTACGCGGTAATGATATTGTTATTATTTGTTGTATTTATTTATTTCCTATGCATGACAAAACCCTTGTTATCTACCAATACTAATGTGTAAAATATAATTTTCATTTTAATTCCACGAATGATATCGTAGTTTTATATCGATTCATCACAGCATCTTATTTTTCGTATGAGGTTAACAGTATAAGAGGAAAGCAGGTTTAGTAAGGTATTGACAAATCTTGTAACAAATAATAGGAAAATTCAAGATATCAGGTGTTGCATTTTCATGTCTTCAGAATTATGTTACTGCCATATTTGACAAGTTTAAATTGATAAATTGATTGAGAAAGCGAGTCGGCCTACAAGGAGGTTTTACTTTGACATAGAATCACTTTTTGCATTACAGTACAATGTTCCACCAGAGAGAGCCCTGGTGATCTACCTGATTGAACATGGTGCCAATCTGAATATACGAGACCAAGATGGTGCCAGCCCAATTCAGTATGCTCAGGAAGATTTCCAAGTGCTACTTACGTTGAGGTAATTAAAAGATTTCTTGTTTATTTAGCGAGTGATAATTGCCTTTCTTTAACTCATCATTGCTTCGGACATACAATCACGTTTCTCACACTAATAACATATTTCCTACCCGCCCAAGCTTTTTTTACATTTCCCGTGTTATTATAAGAGCAGGACAATTCGAAATCATTTAAAGGGATTGGGTATCTTTGCCTACATTGTTAAACGATGTCTTTAAGGCGAACATGTCGAAGGGACCTTTTGTTTCCAAACTTTCTAGACCGATTAGTCCCATCCTCCTATATCCAAAAGGGATTAGCATCCTATTTACGAAAACTACTAGTATCTCGCTGATAACACAACTTCGGTAAAAATATCCCGGACAAATTCCCTTTTGTTTCCCTTCCATTAAGATAATTATTTGTTTACTAATCATCAAAGATAGTTATAATGATGATGATGACAACGATGATTATACTTCTACTACTACTACAACTACTACTACTACTATCTGCTACTAAGAAGGTCAACATACGATAATCATTGAACAGTGATAGCAATATCAATGATGATAATAATACATTAAATAAATAAATCTACACCATAATATTTTATCGATGGTTGCGATTGTCATATGACTTTCAATTCCCCATGATCATTTTCATGAACTCATTTACACTGAGGTCCTATGACTTGTTGTGGTCATAAAAATTAAAGATTATTCCAATCGAACTCAAGATCCTGAATTCGTCGAAACTGATTTTAGATACGATTGTGCATTGTCTGTGTCTTTGAAAGCTAGATCGTCTGCTATGGATCATCCAGAAAGATTACAAGAACTGCACGGTACGTAAATTTAGATATTGATAACAATGAAATTACCGTGAGCCATTATGGTAGGAGGGCTCGATATCCGTCTCCCGGAGTTCTTACATTTTTACACTAACTTCTTTGGAAAACGTGGACGGTTCGTCAAAATATTTATTTTGATTAAATTAAATGAAATCTTTATATTTGACACGTTTTATTCCAATTTTCATTCACTGCAAAAACTATACGCGGGCTCAATGGCGTAGCGTAGACTCATTCGTTGGGGAAGGGGTTGGGGATTAGTCTATAGTCTTTTAGATGGTCAACATTATAGGGGGCACATTGTCGAGGCCAAGAGTATATACAATGTAACCCTTCCTCCTTCAGAGTCGGAAATGTAGCATTTCAAAGGGAAACGGACACACATACATACTCTCTCTGTCCCTTTTTTGTTTGTTTTGTCGTTCACTACACCAAGAAGGCAGATCGGAAACCCCAAAGCATTGTCGATATAGGTATAATACCAGGGTTATGTGATTTTAAGCTAATATCTTTGTGTTATTACTGCACCGATGAATACCGTATTAAGTATTAACTGTGTTAGTAATATTATCAGTAGTTAATATAATTAATTGTTATTTCATTTGCGTATGTTCTATCTTAATCCTGTTCTTTTATTCATGATTCATATGCTTTTATGCAATCTTCTTTCTGTTTATTGTTTAAGTTTTACAATACGCCTTGAGCAATTGCTCACGATTAGATTTTCAGTTATCATGTGGCATTTTCCTCGCAATATACTGCAGTCGTATCAGGACAATTACCCCCTGGGCAGTCACCCCCGGATAATTACCCTCCCGAGGACAACTACCCCCGAGGACAATTACCCCCCGAGTACAACTACCGCTCGACGACAATTACCCCCCCAGGACAATTACCCCCCGAGGACAACTACCCCCCCCCCCCTATGACAGCTTCCCTCAAATGACAATCACCCCTGAAAAATTTGTAACACCGAACAGTGAGTGATCTATATTGAATCTATTGTCCTATACTAATTTCTGAAGTTGTGTCTGAATGTCTATAATTGTGTTTCTAGTTTTCTGGGGAAGGGTTACAACGTTGCAAAATATTTCGAATTTCAATTTTTAGATGAGATGTCTTAAGCCATTATCCTTTCTTTTTAGAGTACGTCAGAGAGACCATTGATGCTCAAATAAACCTTGAAGATGAATGCTCTGATACTTCAGGTGGGAATTTTCAATTAAATGTTAACATTTTTACAAATCTGTAATATATTAGTGTCCATACAATCTCGCAAGCACGATGACAAAGACTTTTAAATAATTCAACCCCAAATGCTATTTCAATGCGCTGTTTGGTTACTTAGTATTCCTCGTTTGCAGCTTTGGAAAGTTGATGCACGAGGTTATTACAATAGGCCTGATTGCTGGAAAGTCTGTGCGATCGCGTTCCGTATTCTAGCCTTTTCTTTGTTGTTGGAGGAAAAACAATTGTATTGCTGTCATTGCTGCCCTCAACGTGTATTCTGCAATAGGCAAAGCAGACTCCAATTACATTCCAGCAAGTACCTCCTCGGATAAAGGGAGATCCGACGTTAGCATCAAACTTCTCTGAAAGAAAGCAAACAAAGTCAGAAAAGCAGACTAGTACAAGTTTGGTCGATATTGGACACAAATAAAGTTATACATTTGTATTAAAGATGTAATCACTATACGTATGGGAACTATCAGTTTTCTTAATGTATGACTCAAGAGAGTTTTTTGTTTGTTTGTTTCGAGGACCCATAATGATATGCTCTCCGTCGAGAGTAGTGCCCTAATAGAGAAGGCGACTGTTGAGGGAGAAAAATACAAATTAATGATATTTTAGTGCACGACAAATGACATAGTTGTCCGTGTCTAAGTTATATACATTCCACTGACCAAATGGCCCGCAATCTAAAATTTACGTAGAACTGGTGATCTCATATTCAAAATATTCATAACTCTCTAGTTATTGGTGAGATTTAATTCAAACTTTCGTTCGCTTCCATACAAATGAAATTGTTAAAAAGGTTGGATTGCCCTTTTTAATAGATGAAGGAGAAATACCGATCATACCGATTCAGGA